>CAUYSK010079845.1:0-33091 GCA_963575035.1 Avahi laniger | reverse complement strand
TTTCAGACATTTTAAAGCATGTATGTGTACAGATTTTTAAAAATAGGGTGCTATTATAGATATGCTTTCGTGATTTTTTTCATTTAACAATATAGCTTAAACAATACAGTAAATATAAATATTGTCGTTATTTATTTATTTATTTTTTTGAGACAGAGTCTTGCTCTGTTGCCCGGGCTAGAGTACCGTGGCGTCAGCCTAGCTCACAGCGACCTCGAACTCCTGGGCTCAAGCAATCCTTCTGCCTCAGCCTCCCGAGTAGCTGGGACTACAGGCATGCACCACTATGCCCGGCTAATTTTTTTCCTATATATTTTTAGTTGTCCAATTAATTTCTTTCTAATTTTAGTAGAGACGGGGTCTCGCCCTTGCTCAGGCTGGTTTCGAACTCCTGAGCTCAAACAATCCACCGCCTCGGCCTCCCAGAGAGCTAGGATTACAGCATGAGCCACCGCGCCCGGCCTTTTGTCATTATTTTTAAATGATGCATGGTATTACATTGAATGGATGTGTCATATTTAACCAATCTCATAATGTTGGATGTTTAGGCTGGTTTACATTTTCATTTCTGTAATATAAATCCATTCTTGTACACATTTGTTGAATTAATGAATGAACACCTTAGCTCATTTTCAGATTATTTTTTAGGAGTAATTTCTCAAAGTGGAATTACTGGGTGTCAACTTAAAATGATCAAAAGGCTCAGGATCCAGTTAAAAGAGTTTATTCAATTGCAGGTGGAGGGCAGCCTTCTGGGGACACAAGGACACCAAAGAATGGTGATTAGGGCTCCCAGTGTGGGAGGGGGGTGGCGGGGAAGTGAAGTTCATTTTTATAGGCAAAAAATAAAAAAAAGTGGAGGTGCTGAACAGAATTACAACATTTTCCATACCAAGGCTAACATACAGATGTAAGTAAGGTTTTATTGACTAGTATTGATTACACTAAGGGGGTTGCTTAACATTCTAATGTAAATAGCTAACAGTGGTCTAGGTTTGAACAAAGACTAGAGAGTCTGATTAACGTTATAACATCTCAACACAAAAGTCAGGAAGCAACGGTCTTGCACCAGAGAAGAAAAAACAGCCATATTATGTGACTCAGTTTCCAGGGTTTTTTTTCCCTTGGCATAATAAATTTGGAAGGCCCTGAAATTTTATTTTCTTTTTACACTGGACATACATTTTTAAAAGTAAACTTACACAAATCAAAGGTGTGTCTCTCAATAATTCTTTAAAATTAAACACATTCAGTAACCTCCTTCAGGTCAACAAATGGAAATTTCCACTCCCCAGAAGCCTTCCTCATGTCCCCTCTTATTTACTGTCTCCAAAGGGTATCTACTCTCCTGACTTCTAACACTGTGACTTTTGCCTGTTTTTAAACTTTATGTATAACTAGATCATTCAGACTGTACTTTTTCACTCAACATAGTATTTATGAGATTTACCCATATCATCATGTGTAGCAGTAGTCTGTTCATTTTCACTGCTGTGTAGTGTTCCATTATTGTATGGGTGTAGCACACTTTATTTATATTACTGATGGACAATTGGATTGTTTCAGTGTTGCCCATTGTGAATAATGTTGCTATAAAATTCTTGTGCATGTCTTTTTTTTTTGAGATGGTAGTCTCACTGTGTTGCCCAGGCTGGTCTTGAACTGCTGAACTCAAGCAGTCCTCCCACCTCAGCCTTCTAAGTAGCTGGAATTACAGGCGTGCACCACTGTACCCAGCTTGTGCATGTCTTTTGATGCATATATGCATGCATTTCTGCTGGGTATTTACCCAGAGTGGGAGAAAACAATGCCCACTATAACCACTTCTATTCAACATTGTTCTAGATGTCATAGACAGTACCTCCAGGCAATATAAAGAAATGAAAGGCAAGAATAAGGATTGAAGATGGAAAAAAAGAGATTATTCTTAGATGATATGAATTATAGAAATCCCAAATAATCTAAAGATAATTTAGAAGTCCTAAGTGAATTTAGAACAGCTGCTTGATATATCAGTACACAAAAATCAATTAAATTTCTATATATTAGCAGTAAACAATTAAACAATAAAATTTTAAAAATAAATAAATCTAACAGATGATGTGTAAAACCTCTCCACAGAAAACTCCAAAACATTACTCTGAGGCAGTAAAAACAGCTTAAATAAAAGGAGGGATAGACCATGTTCCTGTACTGAAACACTCACTGTATGTTTCCTGTAGCTGCTGTAGCAAAGTACCACAAACTTGGTGACTTCAACACAAATCTATTAGATTACAGTTCTGTAGGATGAAAGTCCAATACGAATCTCACTGGGATGAGACCTTTTGGGAGGCTCTAAAGAAGAGTCAATTTCCATGCCCTTTCCAACTTCTAGAGGCTGCCTGAATTCCTTGGCTCATGGCCCCTTCCTCCATCTTCAAAGCCAGCAACGGTCCATTTCTCTGGCCCATTCTTCTATGGGTCACATGTCTGTGTGACTCTCTTCTTCTGCCTCCTTCCACTATTAAGGGCTCTTTTGATTTCTTTGGGCCCACCTAGATAATCCAGACTAATTTCCCTTTGTTAAAGTCAGCTAATTAGCAACTGTAATTCCTCTTTGCCTGTAACCTAACTAACATTCACAGTTTCCAGGGATTAGGATGTGGACAACTTTAGAGGGCCATTCTTCTGCATACCACACTCACTATTGTAAAAGTATCAGTTCTTCCCAATTGATCTATAGATTCAATTGCAATCCTATTCAAAATCTCAGGAAATTTTTTCTTTGTAAGTGACAAGCAGATTTTAAAATGTTTATAGAAATAAAAGGGTGGAGAATGGCCAAGACTATCTCAGAGAAGAACAAAACGGAAAGTTCAGAATCATATTTACACATATGGTCACCCAATTTATAACAGGAATGACATGATAGTACAGTGGGGAAAGGATAATCTTTTTGATAAATGATACTGGTCAATTGGATATCCATATGGGAAAAAAATGAATCTTGATGTCTATCTCACACCAGTAACAAAAATAAACTCCCAAATGAATTAGAGGCACTAATATGAAAGAGAAAACAACAGAACTTTTAGAAAATAATGCAAGAGAAATCTTCATGATCTTGGGGTAGGCAAAAGTTTTAAAAACGGGACACAAAAAACACTGACCATTTAAAAAATTGATAAATTGGACTTCAATAAAATTAAGAGTTTCTCTTCATCAAATCACTCAAAGAAGTTGGATGTGGAGGTGCACACCTGTAGTCCTAGCTGCTCAGGAAGCTGAGGCAGGGAAGATTGCTTGAGCCCAGGAGTTCAAATCCAGCCCGGGCAACATAGAGACCCCATCTCTTAAAAAAAAAGCCTTAGAGTGGGAGAATATATTTACATTCAGAAACAGATGCTCAACAAAATACTATCCAAAATTTGTAGAGTTTCTGCAAATCCTTAAGTAAAAGACAATTAATTTTAAAAAATCACCAAAAGACTTGAACGGGCACTTCACAAAGGAAGGATATCTATATGACCAATAAAGATATGAAAAGGGTCAGCTGAGGCAGGAGGATCGCTTGAGGTCAGGATTTTGAAGTTGCAGTGAGCTCTGATAACGCCACTGCACTCTAGCCAGGTATCCGAGTGAAACTCTGTTTCAAAAAAAAAAAGTATGAAAAGGTGTTCAACAACATCAGTCATCAGAAAACTGCAAATTAAAACCTCATGAGACAGCACTGCACACCCACCAGAATGGCTAAAATTTCAAAAACTGATCATACCAAGGTTGACAACTATGTGGATAACAAGAATTTCTCTTACATTGCTGTTAAGAGTGTAAACAGTTGGGAAAACTGTTTGGCATTTTCTGCTAAAGGTGAACATCCTGCATAACCCTATGATCCAGACTTAAAAACAAACAAAAAAAAACTTCACGTCTACATACATGATATAATGCAAAGAGAAATGTTAATGAGATTAAATCACTACAAACTTTCTGGAGAACGATTTGGCAATATTTATCACAGACCTTAAAATAATCATACCCACTGATCCAGCAATTTCTCTTTTAGGAATATACCCTAAAGAATTAATCAGATACATAAAAATATAATCCTATTAGTATTTCCAAAAGCTTTTTAAGAAGCCTAAATACTCAAAACAATAGAAGATTAAATTATAATGTGTCCATACATCAAAATCTTAGAATCATCACTAAAATGCTCATGTGAAAGAATATTTGATGTGGTAAAATTGTTCATATCAACAAATTTTAAAAAGCAGATTATCTAAGAGTATGTGTGGTATGATACCAATCTGCAGAAAAACTATAAAACGGCAGGTTAGAGGGGAAAAAAATTGGAAGGACATACACCCGTGTTAGTAACAGGATTGCTTTTAAATTAAATTCTTAGGAATTGGCAATTTCGTGGTACAAAATTCAAATGGTATAAAGGGTGTACGGCAGAATTTTCTCTCCTTTCCCCGCAAAATCCACCTCCCCATAGGCAGTCGGCGTAAAAGGCGGAGGCTTTCAACCTGTCTCTTGACGGCCTCTGCGCCTTCCCGTTTTGTACCGCGCGCGATTGCGGGGACCAGGAGCAAGAGGGTGGGCGCCCGGGGGCGGGGCGCAGAGCTGGCCCCGCCCACCAGGCGTGCCTCCGTGTCCCCGCCCTCTGCAGACGCGCGCACGCCCACGCTGGAGCCGGACACGATGCACGCGCGCCTGCGCCTCTCCGCAGACCGCCTGACTGTGCGCTGCGGCCTACTGGGCCGCCTGGGGCCAGCGCCCGCGCTGCAGTTCGACGCCCTTTGGCAGGTGCTAGGCCGCGACTGCTTCGCCGCCGGCCGCCACTACTGGGAGGTGGACGTGCAGGAGGCGGGCGCCGGCTGGTGGGTGGGCGCGGCCTACGCCTCCCTGCGGCGCCACGGATCCTCTGCCGCCGCCCGCCTGGGCTGCAACCGCCAGTCCTGGTGCCTCAAGCGCTACGACCTCGAGTACTGGGCCTTCCACGACGGCCAGCGCAGCCGCCTGCATCCCCGCGACGACCCCGACCGGCTCGGCATCTTCCTGGACTATGAGGCCGGCGTCCTCGCCTTCTACGATGTGACGGGTGGCATGAGTCACCTGCACACCTTCCGCGCCACCTTCCAAGAGCCGCTGTACCCGGCCCTGCGGCTCTGGGAAGGGGCCATCAGTATCCCTCGGCTGCCTTAGGGGCCAAGGCCTGAGTGACCTTCCCCGGCCCTCTTGTCTCACCTGGTCTCACCTCGAGCAGAGTGGATGGTCTGCTTCCTACTTTCTAAGCCCCTCTCTCTGCCCCAGCCCTCCCCCACAAGTCACGCCCAGTGCTGTGACCGGTCCCTCTCCCAGGCTAGTTTCAAACACGTCCTAGCCACACGCCTGCTGCTGCTCTCTTGTCAGACCTCCCCACACACAGACACCGCCACTGTCACACTGCACTACTTTTAGTCCAGGGTCCTGAAAGTGACATAGCCACAGGAGCCCTAAGCATCCTAACCTTGTCTGAATACGTCATGCTCAGCCTGAGAGCCCTCCTACAGCACGTGAACCTGGCACATAGTAGGCACACAGTAAATGTCTGGGAATGAATGACAGTCACCCGGCCCTGCTCTTCTATCCCTTAAGGTCCCTTGGATCTGCCTCCTCTCCACCTTCTTCAGCTTGTCCACATCACCTCCCTCCAGAGCTTCTTAACACTCCCTGGCCTGAACCCTCTCCCATCATCTTCCACGCCAAAACCAGACTGATCTATCTAAAACCTCACTTAACCTCTTAGAAATTTGAGGAGGCTCCCAGGGACTACATGGAAGAACAAAAAACAAGCTCTTTCCCTTAGCATTCAAGGCTTTTCTAGTCTGCCCAAGACCACGTACCCTCATCTAGCTCTTGCTGCTCTTCAGAGACCCTCCAATCAGAAGTGTGAGTCACATAGTTCTCTCTCTGCATCTTGGCCTTTGCTGCTGTCCTGCCCACGCCGCATTGGCCTACATTTGTAGAGGAAAACCTTGTCTGCCTCAGTCTTCCTCAGGCCACAGGAATCTCTCTCCTTACAAATTTGAGACCTATCTTTCCAAGTCGATTGGAAGCTTTCGGAGGGCAGCTATGTCCACTTACACCCTCCCCACCGGGCAAAGTTCAGAAAGTGCCTTCCCTCCCAAGCAGTCAATTCATAACCAGCAGGTGCCTATCACTGAATCGCAGAACAGCTGATCTGGGAAGGCTTCACGGATCACCCGGCCTGACCTCATTGTACGATGGGGGAGACTAAGGTCCTGAAAGAACTCGAAAGCTGCTTAATGTTACCCATGTGATTTAGGGCTGAGCCAGGCCTGCAGCCCAGACCCGTGCCCCACCCACCAGCCCTCAGGCAAGTGTCTGAGCTGTCCCCTGGCCCAGTTTTCAGGCCCAGCTTTCAAGCTGGGAGATTTTACTTATTCATTTCTCAGGGGATGTTGGGAAGGAATCAGCAGGGACTATTGCTAAGCAATCACTGGCAGTTTTCCCCACTGTCTTGGGACAAAAAGGAGACAAGTTAAGTGCGGTTTGGGCAGCCCTCGCCAGACATCCCCATGCTCCTCAGATCCCTCAGACCACGATGTTGCCAAGGAAACCCAGAGAGCCCAGCTTTCTGCAATGAAGTGACAGAAAGAGAGAACCAGCAAGCTCCTCTAGCAGGAAGAGGTAGGCCCCCTTCCCAGGGCCTGTGCCTTGGTTCTGAAGGTTCACCATCCTGATTTGTCAATTCCCTAGACAGTTCTGAAGTCTCGCTGTGTTAAAGCATCTTCTTAGGTGCTTGGTGGGAGCACAGTGGGAGGGGGAGGAAAACACGAGACTGAATCCCCCTCACAGTTTAAACAGACTCTCCGTGTGTTAATTAGTTTGAATCATATAAAACTGTCCATTTTCAATAGTTTTTGACTTAAAAATGGTGCTTTCATACGGGGCAATGTAATATAAGAATACAAGGCACCTCAAAAGTGCCTTTACTTGTAACCAAATAACTGAAAACTCTAGCTGGGGAGGTGTCTAAGTACTATGCTTCAGAAATCCTGAGAAAAGGGGAAATTAGTTCTACTAATTAAAATTCTAATTAATTTGGAAATGGCCCAAAGCTGAATTGTGATGGGCAGAGCACATTCCTGACAGAGGGAAGTTAGTACACTTGACCCCACATCCCTGAAGACCAAGGCCTGTTCCCAGACCCACAGCCACAGGGGCTGAGTAATAAGACAGTTCTCATCATCTTGCAGCACGCTGTGCTCACACTTTACAGCTAACCTCACTTGACCCTCGGGGGTAGAAAGTTATCTCAGGTCTCCAGAGGGCAAAATGGAGACCCAGAATGATTCACTTGCCCAAGGTCACACAGCTAGTGGTGGAGTTGGGGTCTGGGCCCAGGCTGTGAGCTCTAGGTCTGTGCTCATGTCCACCAGGCACTGTTGCTCAGGGTGCACACAGCTGGACTCTGGCCAGCATGTGCTCACTGTGGCCCCCTCTCATTGAGTTACTGCCTCTGATAACTTTGCTTCTGCCTGGTCACTCCCTGGGACTAGACTGTTCCTTTGGATTACCTTCCTTGGGACCTGAGATGAGGCCTTACACCCAAAGGGGGACTAGTTTTGAGAATTTGGGACTCATGTAGCAGAAACAGAACTGGACTATGCAGGCTGACAACTGGCTCTGTGCCAAGGCCTGTGCTAGCCAGAGAACCGCAGTCTCAGTCCATGATCAATTGTGTGACCTCAGGCTAGTCACTTTTTACTTGTGTCATCTGTAAAATGGGGGTAAGGACCCTAACTACCAGTGCTGTGAGGCTCAAATGGGCCAAAGGTTATGAACTTGCCTTAAAAACCGTAGTGCTGTAATCGTGCGAGGATCTGCTAGCATCCCCAGTGGCGTTCCCATTGTGCTGTCAGAGTGCTGAGACAACTCCCAGCTGCCACCTGGCAGTAGCAGGAACCTCCCTGAATATTCTCAGCATAGGAATGAAGCTTCCTTGGGCCATGTCTATAGAGTACTGTCAATTTACCTTATTCTCTGTCAGATTTTAATTTGTAAATGAAAATTCTTTATTGATGTGACAAATTGCTTCCAGATATTTTTAAATACAGCAATTTTCTAATATGTGGTTTAATAAAGCATGAATATTGTCTCTTTTAACCATGCTCTTCTTCATTGGGAGTTCACGTTGCTTCAAGTAAGTACATAGCATCCAGGCCTGGACAGGCCCCCGCTACCACGCATCCCTTCCACAACTTTCTGGTGGTAGTCAGCTGGTCCCAGGTTGGATGTCTCCGGTGATGAGAAGTTCACTACTTCTGAAGGTAACTCACTAAGTTCTTGCTTATGTGGAAACAAACCCTGACTCCCAGCTATCCCTATCCAAGATAGTATTATGTAGCTTTTGGCATATTTGTGATCATCCTTTAGCAACAATGAAGCCAGTTGTAGTCACTTCCTAAATTTTAGAGATTTCAGGGACCTTCCCTTCCCTATTCTATCTAATCTCTTCTGTTTCTGCCATTCCACTTTGTCAGGGACCAGGAGACCGTGATGCCAGCCTAGCGGAGGCGCAGCCTAGTGGAGGGCACGCAGAGGTGGCCCTGCACTGCCTGGGCCTGGTGGGCGGAGGAGTCAGTACGTGATGAGGGGACAGCTCGCTCACGATGGCACACTGCACACGACGGGGAGTGAGCATGAGAGTGAAGGGCCCAGGTCTGAGTCTGCCATGTCCTGCTCAGAAACCTTCCATGGCTCCCCACTTCCCATAGAACAAAGTCCAACTGAGCAGGCTTTTAAGCCCTTCCTTCCCTGCCCATGTGTGCACTCCCTGCTAACCCATCACTTGCTAGTCCTCTGGGCATTCTCCAAGCCCGTGCCCCAAATCACAAGATTCCTCAGTCACTTCCTAACCTGCAAGGTTGAACTAAAGTGCCAGCTGTTCCCGTTCCACGTGGTGTTCCCTGCCCGATGCTCCTTCTCCCCTCCCCACCCCTTTCCCGGCTCCTGTGACTCTTGGTAAGTATCTCCGCTGTTCACTCAATGGGGCACTGTTTGTGGCGGCGCCTGCCCCCAAAAGGCCTTGAATTCCTAGACAGGGACTGCCTGCTGCCTCACTGTGTGCCCAGACTGCACCTCCCACCTGTCAGGGATGTTTTTTAGACCCAAGCTTCCCAACTCAAAAGGGCTAGAAGTGTGCCCCGATATCAATCCTTCAGCCCTGTGGGCAACCTGGCACAGCATGAGGTGGCCAGCTGCTACTGGCTGCAAGCAAGCCCGTCATTCCCCCACATGTCACACATGCTGTCATTTTCTCTAAGCTGTTCTGGACAACGGCCCTCCTGCCCAGTTCTCTCTAACACATCACACAGGCCTCTACTCAAAAGGCAGAGTTAAGTCCTGTGACTGCAGCGGCTCTTCCAACTCTCAGCCTCACTGATTCCTCCGCTCAGGGGGTATCTGGCCGGGGTTTAAAGAACACCTTGGGCCCTTCTGATGTTCCAGTCTATCCAGACCTGGAGGTGACCCTCTGCTTCCCTGTTGGGAACCGCCTCCTGCACGTTCTTGGCTAGAGCCCAGGCCAGGCCCTTCTCTCCCTTCCTTCCAGGTCCTTATCCTGTTTCCAAGTCCTGGAACATACCCCTCTACTACCATATTCTGTCGCTTCTTGTTAGGAAGTCTCGGATATTTGCTTAAATGTCACCTTCTCTACTGTTGTAGGAAAAAAGGCCATGGAGTCAGAAATCAATTTACTCAACATCTGCTTACAGGGGAAAAATGAAAGGGGTGAACACCAGGCAGAAATTGATACTGTCACACTTCAGTTCTTAGCACATCAATTTTACAGTTTCTCTTTTACACAGGTACACACAGTATTCCCACCTACCCACCCATCCAGACACACATGCTGTTCTAGAAATTGTTTTGGGATCCACAGGAGAGGGAGGCCCTATACTCACAGGTAAAGAAACTTCTAAAGTCAAATTATACGCATTTGAAAAGAGACTCAAATACACACTTTGAAACAAGAGGAATTATATAGTACACAAGGTAAAATAAATGTGAAAGATTAAGAATTTGAAAATACATTTGAAAAGAATTATTAATCTCAGTACTGGTTCAAAACAACAGAAGAGTATGACACTGAATCTCTATAAAAGGTACATGCTTTTTGTTCAAGGAAGTAAAACAACCTTTTTTGTTAGCTGGGTTTGTAATTTTATAATATGTGACATAAAATTTTGTTGCTATAGAAGGGCTGATTTCAGCACATATCCCCGTGTGGCTGCTCACCATGCTTACGGTTTACTGTGCATCTGCCCCCATCTCTGAATGCAGATTCCCTGAGGAAGGGATGGGACACCACCGTATCCTCAGTGCCTAAAGCTCTGAGGCACATAGGTAGGCTTCAAAATTTGTTGAAAGAAGGAACCATTTCCCTCTTTGTTCACAGAGATAGGAATGCTTTCTGCATTACTCTGCCTATAAGATCCTTTGACCAATCCCTCCTCCAGTGCGGAGTGACCACCATACGATACTAACTGGACACAGAGCCCAAGGGCAGGAAGCGATAATGGCAATGAAGGAGTAAGGCAGGGTGTAAGGAAGGGAGATCTGTTTGGCTTCACAGGGCATGGGAATGAAGGCTTAAAGGAGAGGCCCCGAGCAGCTGTTTCTTGCCTCTCTGTGCAGGCACGCAGCACCTGGGGGACATGGACTTGCTCTTGAGCCCACCTCCCCTTCCGTGCCAGCCACCTTGAAGCAGAGACTGCCTCATTTCTTCCTCTTATCTCTCCAACGGGCTTGACACAGGGCCTGGCCCAGGAATATCTGCCGTGTAAGGAGGGGCTGCTGGTGGCGGATGAACGCCAGGTCTCTGGAGACCACCACTCCTGCCCCAACTCACCCACCCGATGGCACCAGCAAGGCAACTGAGAATTCAGAGAATGGCACTTTATTTAAGACTTGATTTTTTTGCCATGATTTTCTACCGATTCTTCCATGATGGTGTCATCTTCTTCAACAGTGACCAGGACCTTCTTGCCCACGAGATTAAAGATGTCTTCGGGAGGATAGCCTTTGGGCTCGCCCACCTTCACAGTGAGCATGTCCAGCGTTAGAACGGTGCCTTCCGGAATTTTCACTTTGGCCACCACAGACTTTCCCAGCTGTGGACAAAATTAAGACTCAGTGCCAGCTTCAGAGAAATAACTAGTGCATATCGCTTTACACCCAAGGTCCCTGACCCGTCTTCACAAGGTACCTTGGGAGCGGGGACTCTGTTGTCCCCCACACCTCCAAAAACAATATCTCATACACAGCAGGGATTCGGTCAGTGTGGGGTGAATCCAGAGACTCAGAGGAGGGGCGTTTAGAATAAAGTGCAAAGGAAAGGGCTCAGGCTATGTAGACAGGCAGGTTCAAATCCCAGTGAGCTGGGGATAAGCCATGTTTAGTTTCCCTGTAAAATGGGAAATAACGGTGCCTGTATCTTGCCAGATGACTGTAAGGATCAGTGATAATATGTAATGTGCCTGTAACATACATGGAATCTATGATTCCTTTTGTCACCACCTAGCTCAACATCTCACTGTAAACATGGGGAAACTGAGGCCCACAAAGACAGTGACTTGGCCAAAGTTGCAAATAGGTTGAGAACCTAGAGGATGAGATTCCCGACTCCCACTCCACTGCTCTTGGGGGACACAAACCTTACTGCCACTCAGTTTGGTAAAACAGGAGTATGGAGGGCTCACAAGACTGTGAGTGTGACAGGAAAGACGGCTCCCCAGGAAGGACAGATGAGACAGGCAGGTGAGGGGAATGAAGGGTGCCTGACGCTCACGACCCGTGTTTCTGTCTTCTCTACAAATGCTTTCAAACAAATTGTCTACTTTATTACTCCACATCCTGCACGTGAGAGCCCAAGGAATCAATTCTACGTGGAATTCAGTGCCAGGATAAAATGCCTGTCTAATAGTGTACTGTTTGCTCAGGGAGCCAAATTAAGTGCTCAGCTGCTGTAAATCTCATTCTGGTTTCTCGTGTAATTCTCTCCCCGTTTCCTCTATAAAGTAGTTTATTTCTTTTGAGTATTATTTTGATTTCCTGGTATATATGCCTCTTTAATTTGGGGCAGTAGGTACGCCCCACTGGAATAAAAGATGACAATATTCCCCAGGAATGCCTGGTGTTTGATCTTTGCCTTGACCAGGACAGCCTGCAGCAGATTAGGTGTGTCCACATGCCTGACAGCCCCAAGACACCTGGCTGTGTGACTCAGAGGGCAAGAAGGTCCAGCCACCGCTTCCAAGAAGCCCTGACAGTCAGTGTGCCTGGCAGTGCTTCTTGGGCTCCACATCCCTCCGTCTGAAGGTCAGTGCTGCACAGGGAATACTTACCTGCACCATCACCCACCAACCCCTGCGATGACTCACTGCCGTCTGTCCAGCGCCTCCCCTGCTTAGGGAATGCCACAGGCTCTTTTCCCGATGCCTCGCAGAACCCCTTGCCTAAATGTTTCCCAGGTTTTTCAGAACTTACCTACTCCAAGGGACCCTGGACGTGACCTATCTATCCCAGGGCTCACCCCCTTCACATCTCCTGAAGTCTAGGAGCACTGGGGCCACAGGCTTCAGAGATTTAGTGGAAGATTCTAACATAACGTAGGAGGTGGCCAGAAAAACCAGTAAAGTTCCCCTTAGGTAACATATTTCTCCTACTGCTACGAATGACTACTGTGTAAGATACTGCTGTTACGAGTAACACAGTTCTGCTGCTAACACGAGCCTGAAGAAGCTCAGAGCGGTTGGACCAACACTCCTTTATCAGCTCATCAGCCTGGCTCAGGTAGGGCTGGTACTGACTGTCCTCTCGGATCAGCCCACCTTGTCCCCGCTCACAGCAGCGGAGCCGAGCAGAGTCCGGCAGGACCCACCTTCTCATTGCAGGCCATCTCACAGGGCAGCAGCTGCTTGGTCGGGGAGCCCATGGCCCTCTCCACGAGGCGCACTGACCGCACCAGCTCGGCCAGTTCTCCAGGCTCCAGCGAGGCTGAGTGGTCACTCCCCTTCCAGGTCTTGTCCAAAGTTATGTGACGTTCCAACACCTTGGCCCCCAGAGCCACTGCAGCCACAGATATTGCTATGCCTGTTTCATGCCCAGAATACCCTACAGGAATGTCAGGAAAGACCTTCTGATATTCCTTTAAAATAGAAAAAGGAGGAAAAGGTTAAATAGTGTGGTGCTTTAGGCATATTCACCAGGGTCAGGCAGATCTGAATTGAGTCCAGTTTAGCCACTCACTGGCTGTGCAACCACGAGCAAGATGCTCAGCCTCTCTTTCCTGGGGATTATAAAAGCACCTGTACAGGGCTGCTATAAATGCATGCAAAGCACTCAGCATGTTGCAAATGCTCCAAAAACAATAGTTATTGTTATCGTTAACAATGAATTTTAAGAATGTTTCACACTGCACAAACCACCAGGAAAAACAATGGAACTATAACCAAATGCCTAAACTCATTCAAAGAGCATCTGTCACATTTAATTAGCCTGAGCTGCTGAAATCAAGTGTGCTATACGCAAAAATACCATCAATAATATATACAGCCCAACCTCGAAATAGTCCTATGGTGGAAGTGCTAAATAATTAATTAATCAGTTATCTATAATCCAGTGAATGCAACAAAAGACATTTTAAGATGGGTGAGTCTTGTCAGTGAGAGTGACCAGAAAGCTTAAGTATAGAAGAAAGACTTGGATGGGTTTAATACAAGGTTAGGACAGTGGAGTGGCAAAGGCCTTGAATTCCAGGCTTAAGGGTGTGTGATGGAGTGAAGGTTGATGGGTCAGAGAATCGGAACTGCTGTAACATGGGTGGGTGGGCCCAAGACGGGGTGGGCTGGCAAAATAACTCTCACCATGCTATGGTATCAAGAGAGAGGAGGACATGACAGCACCTTGGGTGAGGATGGAGGAGAAACGGTGTCTGCAATATACTGAGAAAGAAAATTAAGGGAAATATCTGGAGCCACATATACTAAACTGTTAATTATGGTCATCTCTGTGGGATGGAATTACAGGAGATGTTCATTTTCTACATTATATATATTCAGAGGTAAGAAAAAAAAAGTCTGAGTTAAGAAAATAAATGTTTAAGTTTTTAAAATGATTTTGGCCTGGCACGGTGGCTCACAGTAATCCCAGCACTTTGGAAGGCCTAGGCAGGAGGATGACTTGAGGCCAGGAGCTCAGGGCTGCAGTGAGCTATGATGATGCCACTGCACTCTAGCCTGGGTGACAGAGTGAGACCCTGTCTCCAAAAAAAATAAATAAATAAAAATAAAATAAAATGATTTAGAGATGAGCTAGAAGTGGAGAAAAAACTGTCAGGACTGGGAGGGACAGAAAGTTTAGGTAAAAAGATAGCAGTGTCTGTTTTCAAAAAGGTTAAAATTTTTCTTAAATATAAAGGCTACGTGGCAACATGTAAAAAAGCTTATATTATCATGGAAAAAACCAGAATGTCAAATATTACACTGAAAGGAAAATATAAAAGGAAAACTGGTTAATTGCAATATCAGGATTGCAAGTGTGTGCATATATATATATATTTAGAATTCCATTATTGTTACTATAATGTTTTTATGATAATTACATATATATTTATTTTCTAATTAAGTTAAATTGCAGGTGCTACCAGGAGAAACTGATAGAGATGGCCTGACACATTAAAAGACAAAAAACTAGGCGGACGGGGCCCAGGTTCTAGTCCCCACTTTGCTACCAAGCTGCTGTGGGGCCCCTCGGGACTGGACTTCACCATCTGTAAAATGATGGAGTAGACAAAATCTTAGGAGAGAGGAAGCTCCCTCAAGGCTGTCACTGTAACCAGTTTGAGCCTCAGGGATGCTCAGAATTAGAAAATAAGAGAACCAGCAAATAATAGAGCAGAAAAAGCCAGTTTCAAGAAGGTCTCCTATAAGTGAATATGAAAAAAGACAGATGCCCATACACTGATGTTCACAGCAACATTACTGACATGAATCAAAAGGTGGAAGCATCCCAGTGTCCATCGGCAGATGAATGGATGAAGAAAATGTGGCACATATGAAAGATGGACTATTATTCAGCCTTAAAAGGAATGAAATTCTTACGTGCCACAACACGGATGAACTTTGAAGACTAAGTAAAAAAAGGCCAACATACAAGGACAAATATTGTATGATTCCACTTATATGAGGTACCAAGAGTAGTCAAATTCATAGACACAGAAGGTAGAACGGCGGTTACCGGGGCAGAGGGGAGGGAGGAAATGGGGAGTTAGTGTTTCATGGGTGCACAGTTTCAGTCTGGGATGAAGAGAAAGTTCTGGAGGTAGATGGTGGTGACGGCAGCACAACAGTGAGAATGTGCTTAATGCTGAACTGTACATCTAAAAATGGTTAAAATGGTAAGTTTTATGCTTTGTGTATTTTACCACAATTTAAAAGAACAGAAGATACACTAAGGAAGGAAATGAGCCAGGAATTCAGAGAATAGGGGCCTCTAATGGGCAATACACACTGGCAAAGAAAATGCATACAAAGACAATTATGAGGACTCCACTTTAAATTTTATAATGGGAGAAATTAAGATTGGTGTTAAGAAAATTTCATTTATAGTCACCCTCTTTAAAATGTATGCACTCCCTCAACTGCTTGGTTCTAATTTGATTCTATGACAGCAAGACTATCAAAGATGTTCAAATTATGAAGTATGCCATGGCTGTTCAGAATTTTGGTTACAAAAAAAGACCCTATCTGCCCCACAATGAATGGCCCAAAAAAAGCCACTGTGCTGTGGCCTGATCAGGCAACACCCACCGCTGCTCACCGAGATGACACGCAGGTTGACGTCCTCTGGCTGGAGCGGGTAGGCGCTGGTGCACTGGAGGAAACAGAAGTTGGGGTTGAGCGCCCTCACAATCTGATAGACCTGCTTCATGGTGTCCATCGACTGCATCCCGCTGGAGATCACCATCGGACGACCTGGGAAACCCAACGTCAACACCACCATCACTTTCTCTTTAAGGGCTCTGACTCTCCCTCAAACACATCCCAGCCATTGGTATCATCATTCAACTGCACTCTACAGACACTGCTTAAAACACTGTCGGGGAACAGAGGTGAGCTTGGTGGGTTCCTGCCCTCGACTGCAGGAAATGTAGACTCCCCTTTGACCCCCAACATTTATTCTTGAGCAAAGCGAACTGAATTAAGGAGGCAGAGGAATTTCACACTCCCGAAAGGGAAATGAGCACCTCCTCTGACTAAGAGGCTGTGCAGCGTGGCAGCACAGTAGGGTGCACACTGACCCCCAATTCAAGAGTGAGGCCTGGGGCTGCCACTTCCAGCGGCGCTGAGCAGAGCACTGTCCTTCTCCATGTCTCAGGTGCCTCCTCTATGAAGTAAAGCATCATAAGCACGACCTACTTCAGTCCCAGCTTGTTGTGGGGACCAAATGAGATCACTCATGCTGTAAAATCACCGTATAAGCTGTATCACGTAGACATTGAGATATTATAACTATAGAATATTTCTTAAATCGGAGTTTCTTCTAAGAAGTTTTATATATACTGTCATATCTTTAATTTCTTATAAATCAAAAACATTTTTAATTAAAAAATTTTCTTTAAAAAATTTCTCATAAAAATTGTCATATACTTAATTTCTTCCCTTTCAAGTAAGCACATAAAAAGTGAAAGTATATGCTGATTGAAAAGAGGTTTCTAAAATTTGTCTTCATGAGATCTACCTTAAGTGCTCTACTACTAGGGGAGTAAAAATATAAAGGTTTGGACTCCCTCAGATTTTATGACAAAAATTAGACACTCACCTTTTTTGGCAGTCTTTTCCAGATAAGGAAAATTGTTAGTGTCCCCAGATCCAACTTTGAAAAATGGAACATTCAGTTCATGCAGAAATTCAACTGCCATCTACAAAAATCAAAGAGGAGCTCCTTTTCACTATTGTTTAAAAGCACTGTCCTCACGACAGAGGAGGAATAACATACAAATAGAAAATCCCCCTCCTCTTACCCAGCGAGAAGGACTCTTAGCAACTTGAAAGCAGGCAAAGATTTGTTCTCAGTCATTTCATTCAAGCATTTATTCATATCCGCCCATCCACTTGTCCAACAAACTCTTAGTGCTGGTCTGCACTGGCTATGACAATCTGGAAAGGAATATCCCTGGCCAGACCCTGCCTTCCCCAGGGGCCTGGGGCCCAGGGGACAAACATGAAAGGGTCATGAGCTAATGTTGACACAGAAAACCAGGCAGTGAGAAAGTGAACAGCCCTCAAAGGCTTTCCCCTTTACTCAGGGCCAGATAGACTGCAAAACAGGTCATTTCAATCCTTGTCAAAAGGGGAAAATGGAGCATTTTGTGGCCCAGCCTTGACAGTGATCTACAGTTGGCAGGGCCCATTAAACCCAAGCCCTTTCAGACCTCAAACCATGCAGCCCACAGAAAAGCAAACCTTGGCCACTTTTTTGGACACAACATCACTTCTTGAGATTATCTAGCTAGGGCTCTTCAACATCCTTCTCTGAGATTCATCAATAAGACTCAGGAAATTGGTAAACATCAGCAAACGTTTGCTGAAGGAATTGGTCGATCACAAATTATAAGCGTAAAACCTCAGTTTGCTGTCTGTCAAATTACAATAAATCAAAAGACTACTTTCTATTACTCTTTGTTTTCAGTTTCATTGAGGTGTGATTAGTGTAACAAAAACTGTATAATATATATATATACAATTTGGTGAGTTTGGAATATGTATACACTCATGTTACCATCACCACAAAGTAATAAGCAGATGGATCACCTCCAAAAGCTTTCTTGAGTCCTTTTTTTTTTAATTGAAGTTGGACATCAGAGGGGGGAAGAATCAATGTCTCTGAATGGTTCTGAATATCTTAGTTCTCTCCTAAAATGCTGCCTGTGAGTCAGAAGTAAGTCAGGGCTTGATGAGCTAGGCCAGTGCTTCTGACACTTGATCACGTGCACATGAATGTCCCACTTGCTAAAATATAATGCAAATTCTGATTTTGCTGGTCTACAGTGGTGCCTAAAAGTCTATTAAGTCTCTTGTTAATGCCATTGCACTGCTGCTGGCCCATGAATCATACTCTGAGTGTCAAGGAGCTGGATTACCAGGCATGAAAATGCAGAGGGCAGAGTGTGGCAAGGAACATATGAGAAGGTCACTCTAAGAGTGGCTCTTTAAAACCACCCACTGCAGCCTGCGCTCTGTCCATGTTCCCAGCAGGTGATGAGCTACTCCAAACACTGCTCCTGACTTTGCTCCCGTGTAAACCCTCTAACGCCCAGGTGGGAGCTGCTGGAGAGCCGGAAGGAGTGGTTAGCTGGCCAGTGAACAGCTTCAAGGCACCGTGCAACCCTGGCAGTCCAGGAGACACGGTGCAGTATGGCCTGAGTGCCACTCCTCTGCGAGTGTCTAACTACCTTTCATGCCGTTCTTGCTGCTCTTCCCTCTGCTTTATTTTTCCTCTTCTCTTTCCCCTTCCATATTTTTCTACTTCATTCTTTCCTTCTGTGCATGTGTCTCACACTGTTAACCAGCCCTAAGAGGAGACTGAAAAACATCTGTTTATAATAGATTTATTGAACAAAGTCTAATTTTCCCACCTTCTCACTCACTCTGGCAGATGAAGAGGGCATTTTCCGTTTAAAGGGGGAACCCCATACTAAGTTTTCTCCTATGTAACACTCAACTGCGGAGTGTGGCCCTCCAGGGCATAAACACCTGGATGAGTCCACTCGGGAGAAGGGCAGAGCGAGCAGGGACAAGACGGGTTGAAATGCAGAGAAAAAACCTCATTTTCAGAGGCTGTAAAATCTGCATGGATTTCTGTAATTTTCAAGCGAGGAATAAAGGGGCAGATTCCCGCGGGAAGGGAAGGACGCCACATTTTGCAGTCCTCCTGGGGAGCCAGTGCCACCTGGTGGCCATTTAGAAAACTGCCACTTAGGAGTCATCGCCCTGGGCAGGGCACTCCCTTCAGTAATCTGGAAGGTTCTGCCTGGCCTTCTGGCCCGAGGCGGTAGCGCTGCACTCTGGGGGGCCCTCTTTTTTCCATGGACTTTTGGCTTCCCCTAGCCTGCCCACCCTGCTGTCGGGTCCCCTCTCCATGTAGGGTGCAACGCAGCCAGCAGCCTCAGGACCCCTCCCTCCCTCCTGCCCGCCCCACAGCCCAAAGCCACAAAGCCTTTTGGAAAGGAACTCAGCCACCTGTGACCCTACTCCGGCACCCTACTGGGTTCAACGCCCAGAATAGCGCCCCACCGGCAGACCCGTTTGGGGGAAACGCTGCGCGGCCGTAACTCCGTAGAGGGTCCCGGTAGATCGATTTGTCAGACTTTTAAACCCAGTGTTTCCCAAACTTATTCGACTCAGAACTTTTTGGATTTCAAATCAATTAATTAATGAGGATGGACAACGAATGTCCACAGAACCCCCTCTCCGTACTATGTCCTGTAGAAACTTTGGGAACCGCTGATCTAAGTAAGGGGTCAGGAAAGAGAGGAGTGAAGCTGGGATTTTTCCAAAGCCCCCTCCTCTCCCCTCAGTTTTTAGATCCCGCAGGAAAGGAAAAAGAAGCCCACGATCATGAGCTGGGGAGAACAGGGAATGTTCCAGAGCTGCCCAGGACGAGGAGATGTTGAGAGGGAAGCGTGAGCCTCCCTCAGCGTGGTGGCTGTCGGGGGTACACCGTGACTTGGACAGAGGCTGGAGCCCTGCTGGCAGGTGGTGGAGGGAAGGGCAGCTCTGCTCTGATGGTCGTTGCATGTGAGGGAAGCACGTCCCTCAGGGACCACCTCTAAAGTCCCGGCTTCCATTGTTTTCTCAGTAGAACTTTCCAATTAGACTAAAGACCCTCCCTGCTCATTTCACCTGAGTTACAGAGCCTCAGTGCACCTTTTGACCAGGTTCCCTGATAGTTTTCTTGGCCTTAATAAAATTCTGCCACACCTTAACATTTCCTGCGGACACAGAGAACGCCCTAGAACAGCATACAGTTTGGAGAAAACAGGCCCTCAATAAATGCCTCCTGTCTATAAGGAAGTCGGCGTGGGTAAAGATGGAGCCACTGGCTAGGTAAACACGGAACACCGGCGACAGCCTGGTGGACAGGAAATGCTGGTTCAGCAACAGGGACCTGGCCAGCAAGGTAAATTAACACTTGTGAAGGCTCTTAAGAATGCATTTTTCTCTCATTCCCGTGCCCCAGGTCAGTCAGGGAACAAATGGCATTCCATGGACAGAGGAGCCTCAGAGCCCAATTAGGCTGAAGCAGAAAACTCCTAAGGGTTCTGAGTGGGAGAAAGCTATCAGCAGGTGAGTGCCAACCAGCCTGTGCTTGCACCCAGCGGGCTTATCCCACTGGGTCCTCCCCGCAGCCCGGAGGGAAGGCCTCTTTATGATCCATTTTTACAGATGGGGCCATTGTGGCTCCAAGAGGTTACCTGAAGAGCCCAAGCCACACAGAAAATGTCAGCGCCAGGAGTGAGCTCAGAAAGTATGGCTCCAGAGCACGCGTCCCAGACACCAGAGAGGGCTTCCTGGGGAGTGGAGGGGAAAGAAACCAAAAAGGGGTACAGGCAGAGGAAGCCCCCACTACCAAACATCCAGAGTCCTTTCTATCTCCCACCTGCTCCTGGTTCTCAACTGAAGCTATCTGGAAGGGAACGACCTAAAGAAGTGACTTTCCTCAGCAGTCTCACAGAGGCGAGGAGGTACCTTTTTCCCACCGTCAGATCCAGCACCTCAGGGGCTGGACACAGACTGAAGAAAAAGTCCTCATTCCAGGTGTAAGTCATCTTGGTGACATCTTCTCTGGTTCTACGCTGACTTGGGACGTCAGAGCAGGGAGAGCCCTTGGACAGCAGCTTGTTCACACACAGAAAAGGAAATGGAGGCCCAGGGAAAGTTCCCTTCCCTCCAGCACCTGCCTCCGGTACACGTCACCAGGGTCACACTGAGAGGTAAGGGCAGAGTAAGTGCAAATACCCGGATGTTCGGGCCCTTAGCCCGGGTTGCTTTCCGCAAGTGCTGACTGTGTGCTATGTTTTTTTTTTTTTTTTTGAGACAGAGTCTCACTCTGTTGCCTTCGCTAGAGTGAGTGCCGTGGCATTAGCCTAGTTCACAGCAACCTCAAACTCCTGGGCTCAAGTGATCCTACTGCCTCAGCCTCCTGAGTAGCTGGGACTACATGCATGTGCCACCATGCCCGGCTAATTTTTTCTATATATTTTTAGTTGTCCAGATAATTTCTTTCTATTTTTTTAGTAGAGACGGGGTCTCGCTCTTGCTCAGGCTGGTCTCAAACTCCTGAACTCAAACAATCCGCCCGCCTCGGCCTCCCAGAGTGCTAGGATTACAGGCGTGAGCCACCACGCCCGGCCTGTGTGCTATGTTTTATATCAATGATCACACTTAATCTTCACAACGACCCTACCAGATGGATTCTGCTACTAACCCCACTTTACAATTGAAGAAATGGAGGCACAATGAGGTTAAATAACCTCCAAATGGACACACCAGAAATGACAGGCAGAGCTTGTTCAAACTCAAAATCTGACCCCAGGGTCCACTCACAGCCTCCAGGCCATACAGCCAGGGTATGGGCCACACAGCAGAGGTGTACACTATATAGCTGGGAAAAAGTTTTAGAGATTTGTGACAATTTGAAAAAACTTGCAGATGAATTGTGTAACCTAGAACTATTGAAAAAATTAAGAAAAAGTTAGATGTGTTAAGAATGCATAAACTATATGTAGATAGTCTATTTTATCATTTACTACCAAAAATATACACAAATCTATATACTCCATGTAGCAGAAATACGTATCATACAGCTAAGGTATGTACCACACAGCCAGGGTTTGCACCATTCAGCAGGGGTTCTTAACAAACGGGTTAGGATTAGTCCTCCAAACGAAGTACTTCTCAAAGTAATTACTCTGGAAAAGGCCATATGCTTATTCCAAAGATAATACTAGGGATCCAAAATACTTTTGTACTCTTCTTTGGGAATTTTCTCCAGAGCCTACTTACGGGCCCTGCAAAAAACCAAAATCTATCTCATTACTTACATGTTACTAAGTCAGTTCACATCATAAGTTTTGCCCAGGAATTTTAAGCCTACTCACATTTGGCATGCTAACAATTAGTTGTTTCTCGAACCTAAACCTCCCCTCTAAGGACAAGGACTTGGCTGTCCCTGAGTGACTGAGTTCTGCAGCAGTTCCCAAAGAGCAGTCCCAAACCATGCTGAACCAAGAGTACATGAAATAAGCACATAACAAAAACAAATGTCAAATCTGAGGTATGACTCCTCTTTCATCAAGATATTTACATAAGCGTGACGCTATACCAGGACCTGAGTTCACGGTGGTGAACACTGTGGTCAGGGGGCCAGGCTCTGGAGTCAGATTGCCTGGGTTAGAATTGAGCCTCTGTGAGTCACCAGCTATTAACACCCTTTCTGTGCATCAGTTTCTTCATCTGTAAAATGGGGATAATAACAGTCCTAGCTCAAGGGATCAAGAAGAGTAAAGGAGTCGGTAGAGTTAAAATACCTAGCCCAGAACTTGTAATAACAAACACTCAAATGTCAAAGATCCTTGTTCTTGATCACTCAGCTGGTTATGATAGAACTGTAAACAACACCCAAGTCTTTTGGATTTCAAAGTCCATGTTCTTTCCTCCTTAACCTTTTCTGCCTTACATATCCTTTAAGAGTCTGATAAAAGCCACTGATCCTCCCTTACGTTTGGCTCATTCATTCATTTATTCATTCAACCAAGTATCTCCTAAGTACCTACTAAGTGACAGGCATGGGGAACTTGTGGGCCTAACAGACTGGTAGGGAAAAGCAACATTTAAGACCTACTTACAGCGGTAAAGGGTACCATGAAAACATGGGGAGGGGGACCTAGACCAAGTAGGGCACAGGGAAGAATTCCCTGAGGAAGTTCTGTTTCAGCTGCGATCAGAAAAATGCCCAGGGCCAGGGTGCTTGGCTCCTAGGCCAAAAAGCCCGAATTCCATCTTGCTGTCCTCCAAGTGACCATCACTTTGAAAAAACAATATTTAACCAGAAACAAAACTCTGTGATTTGTCTGATGAAAAACAATCCTGTTTCTTTAGAGGACACTCCACGCAGTCCCAGAATCCCTCCCAGGCTGCGAGTACACCCAGAAGGGCTAACACGATAACATCCGTGAAATGTCTTCCTGGAAGCTGCTCCGTTCTGCTGTTGATACTTACGTGACTTACTCATTCTTTTCTGAAATGGAGGCTGCTATGCCACCAGTTCAAACTGAATTCGTGTAAACCCAGTTCTCAGATCTGGAACTGGTTGCAGAGTAGGTCCCTGCCTCAGCCTGCAGGGCAATAATTAGTTAAAGATCAGCAATATATCTAAGTTACCACTTTGGTAGGTTTTCCTGAAAAAAAAAAAAATCTGTCCTCTTGTCTCCTAGGCAGCTCTTGGGCCCAGAGACTCTGCAGCCAACATTAGTCTTGAGCCAGTAGAGGGTGGTGCAGAGCAGGGGGAAGCCCAGAGGCTCTGCAGAGCTCTGACTTTCACTGCGGGAGTCTGATGCTCTTGGAAGCCTGGGCTGACTGCCAGGAGGCAGCGGGCTGCCGAGGATTGTGGAAAGCACACTGCTCTAGGCATCAGATGCTGCCTCCAGGACCTGCTTCCGAACAAACTGTGATACCTGTGATACCGAACAAACTTCCCAGCCCCTCTGAGCCTCCATTTCTTCATCTGTAAAATGGGGCACAGTGGGGATAAAATACATTACCGCAAGTGAAGATGCTTTATAAACTATAATGTATAATTCAAAAGTAGGGAATCATGATTGTTAAATGCACAGTTAGAACTGAAGAATGTCACGCTTATGAATGCTGTGAATTAAGGAATGAATGTGGTGCACAGAACTGAAGCCTGACACTGCCAAGTTTCCCAGAAGCCTAGGTTCTCCACTGTCCCCTCCTTTTTCAAACCACCAATGGCCCTGGGCTGCATGTGTGCTTATTTACACTCAATTTATAAATATATTTTGGAATTGGAAGAGTGGCACAGTGTCAGAGGTATGCTTCAGACAATCTGGTTGAGCAAAAGAAAAGAAAAAGTGTTTCAAGACAGCCAGGTACATGGTTCACACCTGTAATCCCAGCGCTTTGGGAGGCCAAGGTGGGAGGATCATTCAAGGCCAGGAGTCCAAGACCACCATGGGCAACATAGCAAGACCCTGCTTCTAAAAAAAAAAAATATGGAGCTAATATACGTGAATCACTCAGAATGGATTTTTAAAAAAAACTGTCTCAGGAGCCATAAAAATGTTCTTAAGTTTCATCTAATAATCTATTTCTAAGAAGATATCCTAAGGAAATAACCCAAAACAGAAAAAAGATATTTATCTCAGCACTACATATTAATAGTACAAAACACTGAAAGTAATCTTCATGTCCAAAAGTAGAAGAATGGGTAGGTATATTATATCTTGTGCTCCAGAAGAAATATTATATTACACTGCTATTAAAATCTTTAAGCACAGGGTGAAAGCTCGTGGTATAAGGTTAACTGGAACAAGCTGCTCAGAACTAAGTGTTCACAAATAGTACAGGCAGCCAATAAAACATGCATATGCAAAGACTTCAGGAGGAAATACATAAAAGAGCTGCTATATAGGGATTATGGGTCAGTTTTTCTCCGTTTTTCCTGTTTTCTAAACTTTCTGTAATGTTATTTTTACAACTGAAAATTTTTTACATTCAAAGAACACATGAAGCACTCTTAAGGAGACAGTCACAGAGCAGATGGGACCTGAGACCTGGCTCCAGCTGGACTCTGCTAGGATGTCCACATGGCCAAACCAAAGCCACCCAGGACCATCCCAGGAGCCACACCCTCCCAGATGGTGTCAATATCACCCCACCCAAGTCAGCAAGGATAGGCAGCAAGGGGCAGACTCCTGTTGGAACTGCAGTTTCCAGGCTCCTAATCCAGACCATTTTCCACTGGGAGAAACCTGGCCCAGCTGGGGTGTCCCCACAAGCTTTAAGGAACTCTGGGGTTCCAGTGTGGCTGCCCTCTTCACCCAGAGACAACTTGTTTTTAAAGCTATGGCTTCCTCCCCCAGACTGTCACTGCAGCTTGGCGCCTGCTGACCTCCCACAGAGTTGGCACAGAGCAGGTGAGCAAGGTGGAGCTGCCTCTAAGCAGAATGCCACCAGGCTGCCTGCTGTCCCCTGGGTGACAAATGACGGAGCGGCAGAGGGCTCACCTCGTCCATGCCAGAGGCAGTGAAGAAGATCCCCACCTCCTCGGCATATCTCTGCAGCTCCCTGTACTGGTCGTGGCTGAACTCCAGGTGCCGTTTGTGCTCCCCATATGTCTTCCCCCAGGAGTGCTTCGAAGTGTATGGCCTCTCCAAGGCTTTCCGATTGAACTTGAATTCCAGCTCACTCTTCTGGAACTTGGCGCAATCAGCCCCACACTCCTGCAACACATATCAGGAAGCCTTTCAGTGATCTGTCGCACATTCTCAGAGATAGCAGAAATGTTGGGGTAATCGTGATGACATCACTATCTCTAAATCCAGCAGATTGTTTTTAGACCGACAGAGACCTTAAGGACCCCCAAAGAAGAGGAACAGGAAAAGCAAGAAAGTTCACAAGGAAGAAAAGGTTGTTTGGGGATGGAAGATCTCTCCCCGATTTTTCCCTTTTAAAATAGTAATACAAAAAAATGTAGGGCTTTTTTGCTTTGTTTTATATTGTAATATTAAAAATACTGAATCAAAGAGTTAAGGAAGATTTTAAGTTATATACTCAGCAGAGGATAGTAAAATGAGCACTGGACCAGAATTGAGTAAAGAAAGTCAGATTCAGGCTTAACTCTGACCCTAACTCTTAGCTAAGTCACTTCCCATCTCTGGAGTCAGTCTCTCCGTCTATATAAAGAGCAATTTGGGCCAGCTCCAGGACTTGTAAACTGTTCTGAGGAGCCCCATGAAGGGGCAGGGAAACATTCTCTGACTTCAACAATAGCAACTCTGCTTTTTGCTGTTTTGCATTGGTGCTTTTCTGCATGTTCTGTTTGTTTGAACAACAAACACAAAAAAACAACCTGAGAAATACCCCAGCCTAGGTAATCTCTACTGGGCAGAAGTGATTACATAAAAGCTGGATAGTCTGATTATGAAAGCTACAACTCTATTGTCCGTCAGCCTCCAATCTCCCAAAATTGATTTTAAAAACTACTCAATAGAAAGAATAAGTAAAACCCTCTGAAGTCTCATCTCACTGCCATTTCTGTAGACACAGTATTCATGCTATTGAAAATCTCTTGGGTCCAGAAACAGAAACATCAGCGCTAAGCGTGCTACTCTCCTGAAAATATCGTGAGATGGCATGGTCGGCACTTGGTGCTGGAAAGAAGTTCAAAGAACATTAGAACTGAAAGTGACCTTGGGCAACAGAGTTCTCATTGTCGAGATGAAGATCCCGAGGCCCAGAATGACTTGACCAAAGTCACACAGTGTCTTCAGCAGAGCCAGCCAGGTCCCTTTCCTAAAGCCTGCAGGACTATTGGTGTCCTGGCCTGTGCCTGCAGCAGGGATCCGTGCTACCCCAGCTCTCCAGCAAGCTAATGAGGAGGCCTTCGCAGAGTTGCTTCGGGCTCCCTCTGCTTCTCATCTCCCTCTCAAGATGCAGACTTACCCTCAAGAAGTTAAAAAGTTTGTCTCTATCTGGGCAAACCTGCTCTTTACAGGAACACGACAAAGGTGAAATAGCAGAAACCACTAACGACAAGAACTCACAGTTGCACTACATTCTATATAGCAGCAGTTGTATGAAGAGAGAACAGGTTCCCCCTCTTCTTTTCTCAGTTTCTTCTAAAAAATGAGTGATTTCTTTATCTGTTTAATGCTATAGGGAACTCTAGGTTCAGGAATCACTGCCCCTGTTTTACTATCATGACAATGGTTTCTTTGTTCAAAGTTTTATTGCTTTTCTAATGGTAAAAACAAGCAGTAGAACACCATGATGATACTCCATTCCCACCTATATTTGAAAGTGAAAAGTATAGTCAATTAGTAAATCTCTAATTATAATAATATGTTTACATTTATATATAATTATATAGTTTAATAAAAATAATGTAACAAACTCTCCTTTTAATATTGCAAACAGATGTTGTATGAGCAAGCCAGAGTGTACATAACTCTGGGTAACTAAACTTGGAAATGTGACTCCATCTACAGAAGGCAGCCAAGACAAAATTTAAAAATCCTAAAACATCAGGATTTCAAGAAATTCTACTGCTTTAAATTTGAAAACAAACACACACAAATATTGTAGAGCATGGAAAACTGAGGCCTAGAGAGGAAAAGTCACCTGCCCAAGATCATTCAGCTAGTAATGATATCCTGACACCAGTCTAGGGCTCTTTCCATTTTAATATAGCCTCAACTCTTCATTCTCCTCCCCCTGAAGAACTATTCACCAAAATTAAAAGACAGAAAGTGAGAGAGAAAAACTAAAACTTTGTTTCCATAACTTCCATATCTCTAGAAATTTTTATAGCATTCAAAGAAGTCATACCTTGGAAAAATTGGCTGCTCGCCTAAATTAAGAGCAGGAATTTCCCCCTAGGAAACAATGTACAAAGGCTGGAGCCCTGTGGCTAGGAGCAAAGACTTTAAATATCTATCACTGTATTTACTAGCTATGTGCTCTTGAGCAAGTCACTTATCTTCTCTTAGCCTTTAAAAGGAATCTACAGCATCACAGCATTGGGTTATTGTAGGACTTAAATGAGATGGTGCATTTAAAGCACTTAGCCCAGTATCTGGTAGAGTAAGCACTCAAAAAATGTTAACAATTGCTACTTTTAAAAAATATTTTTATGACTCAGTGGTTAGGCTTCCATAAAAGCAGTTAGTCCTGAAAGAAGAGTAAGACAAAACCTAATCACAAATGATACAAAATCAGGTGAACTGATACAGGGAAGGGAAAGATGGTGTGCCCTATGGCTAAACCAAGAAAGCACAGTGCAGGCCTTATGTTGGGGGCTGGGGTCATAATGAAGAACATGGCAGTCCCCCTCTTCAGGGGACTTAAAGTCTAACAGAGAGAGAGAGAGAGAAAGAGAGAGAGGGGGAGAGAGAGAGAGGCTTAAACAGAAATCACAATAAAATGGGGAGGGGTTGGTGAAGAGGCATTGGAGAAGGCATCCAAGAAGGAGACCTGAACACAGCTCTGGAGCACTGATGTTGATAAACATCATATCACTTATAGGTGACATTTATTGAATCCTCTGTGTCAAGTACTGGGCTAAGAGCTTTACTGGAGTTATCTCATTTGATCCTCATAGCAACTCAGAGATAAGTACCATTATTATCAAGCCATGTTTTCAAATAAGGAAACAAGTTCCCAAAGTGTAAGTAACTAACTAGCTCATGTTCACACAGCTTGGAAATGATGGAGGCAGGATTTGAACTCAGAGACCTGGCTTTTAACTACTGCATATTCCACACACAGGGAATGGCACGTGAGAGACACCACAGCAACTTCCAGAAACTGCAATTCCTAAAAGTAATTCAGTGTTGTTGGAGGATGTCAGAGATTAAATATGATGGACAGGAAGGGGCTAGGTCATTAAGATCTTGACGGCTATGTTAAAAGGTTTGACTCTACCTGCGGGCAATAGGGAGCCACTGAAGGTGCCAGGAGTGCTATGATCTTATCAAGTCTGTATTTTGGAAAGATCATTCTGGCACCAGAAGCGGGAGGAAAGAGGTCGAGTTAGGACGCAACTGCTGTTAACGCAGACAAGTCAGGAGGGCAGTCGAGCGGGCGATGGGGGATTCCAAAGATTTAGAAGAGGTAACTGGCAATCGATCGACAGGACAGGCGGATGCAGAGAACGACAGGGCGAGGAGACTGGTCCGCGCTCCCCGAGGCCCCGCCCCGCCCGGCGCCCCTCTCTCCCGGAGCTCCCTCACCTTGGCGGTGCGGATCATGCGCTTGGCCACGTCCAGGTCGCCCTGGTGGTTCTGGCCGATCTCGGCAATGATGAAGCACGGGTGCTGCCCGCCCACCCAGCGCCCGGGACATAGTTCCAACTCCAGCGGCATCGCGGCAGCTCGCAGTCCGACGCCGCACTGCCCACCTCGGTTCGGCCGCCGCCTCAGCGGCCCCGCTGGGCCCACACGCCGGTCCGCCACGTCAGCCGGCGGCCGCCGCGTAGCCAATCTCCGGGCCCAGCCTCGCTCCCGACAGCCAATCGGGACGAGGGGCGGGGCCTCCCGCTGGAGGGGCGGGGCGCGGAGGCCCGGCCTCCTCCTCTGCTTCCTGAGAGCGGCTCCCGGCGGGGCAACGCGGTCTCTGACGGTGTCGGGGTCCGTGCGCGCACCCGAGCGCAAGCGCTCCCTGAAGGAGGCTGACGGCGGCCTCCAGAGCCTACGTGCAGCTGCTAGGGCATGGGGAGAGCGCGCTCTTCGGTGTAATGAAATAAACAGTTTCTGGAGGTAGAGTCATAGAGCAGGTTCGAGTCCAGCCTCCGCTACTAACCAGCTTTTAATCATGGATACGCTACTTAGTCTTCCTAAGTATTCGTTTCCTTTCTCCCTGAAGTAGGAAAATAAAATAGAACTGTGAGATGATATAGAGAAACCTCTGATCACAGTTCTTGGCTTGTTGTAAGTAGCCGTTTCTATTGTATGAGAGGCAACAAGTTCAAGAAGTTCTACTGACTTGTCCAAAGCCATCCGGAAGGCCAGAACAAAGCTGGGACCAGGACCCTGGACTGCCTCCCAGCCCAGGGCTCTTAAAATACACTGAGATGGATTTCAGACAAACTTGAGACACGGAGTCATATTGATCCTAGCTCAGCTTACCAGAACCCATGAGCAAGGTAAAAACAATACCGAGAAAGCACCTCTGGCTGGGAGGTGAGAGGGTAGGTTTTGGACGTGCTGGTATCAATGCGCAGGTGACACTGCCCAGCAGGCCCGTGGAAAAGGCAGCTCTGAAGCTCAGAAGTCTGGCTGGACAGGGAGATCTGGGAGCCACTCCGGGTGAGGAAAAGCCTGAGGACAGGCGGGACTGCTGCAGGAGAGAGTATGCAGAAGGGTGAGCCGCAGACCAGCCAACCTTGGGCAGCTGCCCTGGGAGGAACCGAGAAAGTCAGAAGCCAATAACATAGAGCAAGTGCGTGTCCCCAGGAAGGGTCAAAGGCCTGGAGCAGTCCCGGAGAACAAGGAACAGAAAGAGACAGTTGACTTGGGCATCATAGGGCCATTGGAGACAGCAAATTTGGTGGCAAAGGGAAGTTGAGGAACAGAAATGAAAATAGGTCTTTTCTTGGAAAATCTTAGTTGTCAAAGCAGGTGGAAAATGGACCCTGGGCTGGAGAGGGGCCCAGAGTTGAGGGTTCTGAGGAAGTACATGTTTGGAGACCAAGAGGAAGCAACCAAAGGAAGGAGGGGGATGGAAATGGGGTTCATTCATGCACAGCATGTGGGTGTGCTGAACTAGACGGCATGCGCATTGTGTCTCAAGTTTAAATGGACTTTCACATTCTCGGGTGAAACTGAGCAGCAGACCTCGATCACAGAGAAAATGAAATCCAGCACTAAAGTAACTCAGTCACTTTTGGTTAAAGAAAATTATTGTGGTTTTGCATAATTTGTGAATAAGTGGAAATTAAATTTGAAGGGAAAAAAGAAGAAATCACACTTAAAAATAGTCATCCCACCAAAACAAGTTAGGCTGATGTTATTAGTGACTAAGTAAAAACTTTCTGTAAGTTAAAGTAGTAAGGAGGAAAGGATGCAACTTTCATTCCACTCTTGTTCTTGTGTTTAAAGCCAGTTTCTAGTGTTTTCTGGTGCTTTTTCTGCTTGAATAATGAGTCAGTGTTCAATTTGTCAAAACGAATCAGAACATAAGGGAAAGTCTTTAAAAGCAAATTAAAAGCTGGGCATGGTGGTGCATACCTGTAGTCCCAGCTACTTGGGAGGCTGAGACAGGAGGATCGTTTGGGTCTAGGAGTTTGAGGCCAGCCTGAGCAATATAGCAAAACCTAGTCAAAAAAAAAAAAAAAAAAAAAAAAAAGGAAAGAAGAAAGAAAGAGAGGGAGGGAGGAAAGAAAAGAAAGAAAGACAAGAAAGAAAATAAAAGAAAAACCCTGTGAGGGATGCTTTCCTGTTACTGGCAGGAGAGGGCAAGGAAGAATTTAGTTTTGGAGAAACTAGGGGACAAAGAGTGCTGGTTCATCAGGTTGAGACTGAGGATGGGAGCCCAGTTTCCCGATTAGACCCCCTGAGTCTGAGGCCCCAGTGACCACCCCTACTGTGCTAAGCCCCTTTTGAAGTTGGCTCCTAGGAAGCTTCCTCCAACCTAGGACTCCTGCCTAATTTTTTACCACTCTGTGCTCCAGCTACACAGAACTATTTTGAGTTCCCCTAAAGGATCATGTTCTGTCACCTCCGGGGCTTGGCACAGGCTGTTTCCTGTGCCTGGACACTCCCCACTCCTCCCCCTCCTTACTGAGCCTTGCCTGGCCACCTTCTGCAGGTCCTTTGCCGTAGAAGTCACTTTTTCTCTGAAGCTTCTCTGATCTCCCCAACCACCTTCCCTAGGCTCCCACAGGAGCTTCTTCTTTGCCCACTTCTCACCCTTTATGGTAGCTGCCTCTTCTCTTGTCTGTCATTCCCTCTAAACTGTGAGCTCCTTTGGGTCAGGAACCTGCTCAGCACTAAACCCAGGGCGAAGCCTAGCGAAACAAGGCTGAACGAGGCCAAGCAGGCCTCTCCCTGGTGTTGCTTAGAGCCTTGCATTGTCACTGTTTCCTGCACGGTTGGGAGCTCCTTGAGATCAGGGCTTGGACGGTTACCTACAGTGTCCCCCGCACCAAGCGCAGGACTTCTTAACACCTAATAGATGCCAATAAATACTTTCTGAATGAGGAAGTGCAGAAAAGATGACAGCAATGACTGAGGCATAACTGACTTCATCTGTTTTCCTCAGGACACATTCTTCACAACACTATTCCCTGAGTCGTCACTGAAGTCAGCTTTCTGGCAACTTCCTCCGAGGAATAAGTGAGGTATGAGCCACCCGAGCTCCCCAACCCTGGCTGCCGAGGACCTGCCCTGACATCAAGTGGCCAAAGAGTCTGATTCTCCCCAGGGTCTCAAGTTGTTCCATCTACACCCCTGCTGGTCACACCCTCACCCACGCCTTCCTGCTTCCTGGGCCTTGGTCCTCCTCCCAGTAACACTCCCTGTAACATAAACATTGTTTTTATGCTGTCCCTGAGAGAACAAGCCCCCATCATACCCTGCTGTGGGAGGTGAAACTCACACTGTCTGCCTCGGAGGGTTTGGACCTGTGCCATACCTCACTTACACATCCACCAGCTCACTCTCGAGTGCCTGCTGTGGGCTAGGGACCTCCGTAGGCACTGTGGATAGAGTGCAGAACAAAGAGTTGTCATCCTTTTCCTGTAAACTATAGTTTATGATAAAAGTAAACTATATTCACAAATAAATATGTGATCCTGAATTATAATGAAGGCAATGAAGAAAACAAACTGAGTGCCATGTGAGAACTAGTAAGGGGACTTACTTTATTTATTTACTTATTTATTTATTTTTTAGAGACAGGGCATTGCTCTGTCACCCAGGCTGGAATGCAGTGGTGCAATCACAGCTCACTATAACCTTGAACTCCTGGGCTCAAGGGATCCTCCTGCCTCAGCCTCCTGAGTAGCTGGGACTATAGGTGCATGCCACTAGGCCTGGCTAATTTTTCTATTTTTTGTAGAAATGGGATCTTGCTATGTTGCCACGGCTGGTCTTGAACTCCTGGCCTCAAGTGATCCTCCTGCCTTGGCCTCCCAAAGTGCTGAGATTACAGGCATAAGCCATGGCACTGGGCCCAGGGGACCTACTTTAGATGGTCAATCAGGAAGAATCTTTCTGAACAGTCAACATTAT
>CAUYSK010079839.1:0-18970 GCA_963575035.1 Avahi laniger | reverse complement strand
TCTCTACTAAAAATAGAAAGAAATTATCTGGACAACTGAAAATATATAGAAAAAATTAGCCGGGCATGGTGGTGCATGCCTGTAGTCCCAGCTACTCGGAAGGCTGAGGCAGGAGGATCGCTTGAGCCCAGGAGTTTGAGGTTGCTGTGAGCTAGGATGATGCCACGGCACTCACTCTAGCCAGGGTAATAGAGTGAGACTCTGTCTAAAAAAAAAAAAAAAAAGAAATTTCAAGTGGTTGAAGTAATTCAGAAAATATTATCTGAACACAGGGTAATTTAAAAGAGAAAAAAAAAAAGCTTGAAAATTAAGCAAAAGATTATTAAATAATCCATCATTAAAAAGAAGCCACAAGGAAAATAAGAAATAATTTGTAATAATTATAAGTAAATTAATGAAAATATGATACCAAACTTTTGAGATACAGTTTATATAATGTTTGTGGCAAATTGCATAACTAGATTTAAGGTCAATATCGAAAAGACCGTCTTTTCCCTATGCAAATAATAAATAATTAAAAATGAAATTAATAAATGGATTTCACTTAAAATGGCAGAAATAAATGTGAAATGAAAATAATTCAGAGGAATAAATTCAATGAAAGATGTGAATAACTTCCACTCAGGAAATTATGAAATTTTGAAATAAATTTAGATTTTATATTAAATGCTCTATATTTCAAATATGACTATCTCATTAAGTTGATCTTTAAATTCATTGTGTCCTCAATCAAAATCTCTGCAGAAATTTGTTGTAGATATTGAAGTCAAATTTCATCTCAAAATTGGATTCCTTGGAATAAAGAGTATTTTGAATTAAAGGCCCTTAGATATCAACAAGCATTGGAAGGGGCTTTCCCTCTATCTGCATAAAACCAGATGGACCCATCGTATAGAATGATTGCCTTTTCTTATCCTCTCTGTTATATCAATGTATTTCAGAAATGAATATCAAGAATGCAACAAGACCTGTTGCTATCCATTTTAAAGATAATACCTGTCTCTCAGGTTAATTTAATTTCTAAAGATAATCATGTAAAAGTCAATTTGTTTCCTCCCATCCCTTCATTACTCCAAATATCTAATCATCCTCCCTAGTAAACATTTATTGGCCCCAAACAAAATTACCTCTATTCACCATCTCCCTCTGCCCTCTAAAATGAAATCCTGTCATCTGCAAAATCAAGGGTGGAAGTGGAGGACATTGTGTTGAATGATACAAGTCAGGCACAGAAAGACAAATATTGCATGTTCTCACTCATGTGTGGGAGCTAAAAAGTGGATCTCATGGAAGTAGAGAGTAGAATGAAGGTTATCAGAGGCTGAGAAAGGAAGAAGAGAGAGCGGGCCTGAAGGGAAATTGTTGGTTAATGAGCAGAAAAATACAGTTAGATAGAAGGAATGAATTCTAGTATTGGATAATACATTGGGGAATTATCATTAACAATAATTTATTGTATATTTCAAAATAGCTATAATTGTACTATTCCAAACACAAAGAAAAGTTAAATGTACGAGGTAATGGATATTCCAGTTATACTCACTTGATCATTATACATACTATTCACATATCAAAATATGACATTTACCCCCAAAATATGTACAATGATGATATAGCAATTAAAAATACCAAAAAGCCACCCAAAACACAAAGTTAATGTAGGATCTGCTCCAAAAATATATTCTTATACCATTGGAACCAATATCAGTGATTTACTATCAGACAAATATAATCTATGAAAAAAATTAATTTTGCTCATTAGAATCCATTTTATGAATTGGTTTTTATCTTATTGTAATATTTTTTGTAATGTTATATAAGAATTATAAGAGTATGTAGATTTTACTTATTTTTATTTTGCATACCTTATCTTTCATTTTTTTTCTCTCTCCACATTGTCCACAAATAGGGTGACTATGTAATTTGTTATCCCACTAGGACACTTCTGAAAGTAAAAGGAAACATCAATAAGAATTACTTGGTAGAGCTTATCTGCATAAATCAGGTTTTTCCCATTCAAACTGGAATGTATGGTCATTTAACATACACAACTCAAGTTTGGACATTATTTATTTAATCAAGTTCTTTTATTTTGAAAAAAATGGCATTCAAATTCACATCATTAGTTAGTGACCAGGCTGACACTTTGTTTTATGACTACTGAAATATTCCTTCAGTTCCCCTCCTTCCGTAAAGAGTTATAAAAGTCATTTTGAAATAACCACAATGCATAGATACCTCACCGACTTACAGCTGGCCGTACAACTGGGAACAATTTAAAAGAATGTAATACAAGCACCAGTATTGATTTCCACTTTGCAAAATAAACTTCTATCCACCAGTATCCTGAACTCACTGAAGTCACTGCATTTCAATGTTGGAGCTAAATTGCAAAAACATAGTATTACAAATATATCTGATGTCTCATGCATGTTACTTGCACTCACAATTTCTGAGGCACGTGTTAGACTGAGGTCAGTTTGATCCAGTCACCTATTGTTCGTCTATTTTCTACTTTCAATCTTCGACAAAGATCGATAATAGACTTCCTCAAACAACAATTCAGTAATGTTCATGATGCAAAACTTTTCAGTCCAATAAAGGAATATATGCATTTTAGAAAGTATTTCAAATATGAAAGCAGGGAAAGAATTCAGGATAATATCCACACAGAGTCAGATGGCTGGAACACTTTTCCTTCTTCAGTAGCTCTCCAGCTGATGGAGATTTTATTAGAATGTGCTTTACATTTGCTAATGTAGTTGTACCAAACATCCCATATTCTAAGGTGATCTTTTACTCCTTCTTTTCCTTCCCATGCGTGCCATCATTAAACACTATTGATACAGAGCCACCTGTGTATGCAACACTCAACCATACATGGTATTTCTGAGGTAATTTAGAGAGAGATGACAGCAGGTAAATTTGGAACATTCCCAGAGGATGCTCATTCTGCATTCAGAGAGATTCCAGATATTTTTTGAAGAGTTTCTTTCTCTAATTTGCATTATTTCTAAATACATTTCACATACTTTTCCAAGTTTCCTAGCTGTATTGCAATATGCACATTAATATTTAAGCTTATGTGAGGTTTAGATATATGAATTAACTAAGAGGCATAAATTAAGTGCATATTTATGTAATATTTTATAAAAGACATGTTATTGTGGCTCCTTAGCTTTGAATGAGACAAAGAAGCTCAAAAGGCTCTTTCCTTGTTGACCTGCCACACCTTGGAGTATCATTTGCACCTTCCTTAGGCTGCCCATGACAGCAAATAACTACGAGTGGACTTTAGCATGTAAAAAATTTGATCAGTTAATTGTTTAAATCGTAACTATATAGCAAAAGATTGTTTATTCTCAGGATTGGAAAAAGCATATATTTCAAACATTGCCTTTCTGCAATTCTCTGTGTGAAAACCTCTAGTTAGTGGACAATCATTACTTCTGAAAGCTGCTCATTGTGTTTTGTACAGTTTTTGAGGTTCTTTGAATATCTCAATATCTACAGTAGGTAGAATTTTGGTCCCCATGATTTTGCCCCTTAGTTTTGCTCCTGTTACATTACAAAAGTAACTTTGCAGATGTAGTTAAAAGCAGAAGAGGAAGTCAGAGATTCAAAGCATGAGAAAGGTTCAGCAGGGCATGTCAAGGAAACAGAGATCTCAGTTGGGCAACCATAAGGAACTGAATCCTGACAACCTAAAGGAGCTAGGAGTGGATTCTTCGCTAGAGTCTGCAAATAAGATCCCAGCCCTGTCAACGCCTTTATTTTAATATTGTGAAGCCCTGAATAGAGAACCCAGTTAAATCATGCTATGCCCAGACTGACCCACAGGACCGCAAGATAACAAATGGGTTTTTTTTTTAAAGCTGCTAAATTTGTGGTAATTTGGTCAACACTAGAAGAACAATATATATTTGAAGTATGAAGGCTCTTTGACATCTTCTTATTCAACATTCATTTATTCATGAGAAAGTTGCTATAGCTTGGATATAATTTATTTGACTCCTCCAAATCTCATGTTGAAATTTGATCCCCAGTATTGAAGGTGAGTGGGAGTGATTGGGTCATGGGGATGGATCCCTGATGAATAGAATACCCTCCCTGGAGGTGAGAGATAAATGAGTTCTCACTCTATTAATTCCCAGGGGAGATTATTGCTAAAAAGAATCTTGCAACTGCCCCCATCTTGCTTCCTCTCTTGCCATGGGATCTCTGCACACATTGGCTTCCCTATGCCTTCTGCCATGAGTGGAAGCAGTTGGAAGCTTTTACCAGATGCTCAGTCTTCCATCCAAATCTACCTTTTTTGTTTCTTTATAAATTACTCAGCCTCTGGTAGTTCTTTGTAGCAACACAAATAGACAAAAGAGAATGCCAGAGAAAATTAAACATTTACCCAAAGTCATAGTTTATTAGTGATTCTCATTTACTAGTTTCCCAGTCTTTTCTAGTATCTCAATTTGTGGCTTTGTTCATTAAACTTATTTTAACAACTCTTTTGTAAGCAATGAAGAAGGCGAGAGCTTGGGATCCTCCTACAGGTAGGATTACTATGTTTTTGAGATACTCCTATATACTGAGTACTGTCTTTGATACTTTAAATAGATTACTTATTTTATAAAATTTTGGTATGTAATAAGTGAATTATGACATGTACACAAATAAGAATATTACAAAAAATATCATAAGTATTAAGCTATATATAGAAGGTATTTGTTAAAAGCAAGTTCAGAAAAAGGAACATTAAGTTTGCAGTGGAAGGAATGAAAGAAAGTTCTATGGAATTGGTAACACTGGTCCTGGGACACAAACACAGTGAGAGTACGCTCTGTTTCAGCTGCTCTAAATAGTCCCGGCTGTTCACATTGCACTCTGAGCAGCTTGAAAAAGGCACCAAGAACAATCAATGCCTAGCCTCAAGCAATCCTCCCACCTTAGCCTCCCAAAGTGTTAGGATTATAGGCATGAGCCACCACACCTGGCCTGCTGTTATATTTTTAAAAGTTACATAAAGACATTGGAATGCTTCTAACCTTTTGTTTTTACAAACAATGTTAAAATTGATAGTCCCATAAACCTATTTTTTTGCACATTTACAGTTATAGCTGCCATGTCAATGGTTCTTATCAGGGGTTGTAGTATTGACAGCCCAATGAGCTGAATACTGAAATTTTAAGTCAGATTTCTAAGTTCTAGGCAATTTCTAATTCCTATATTACAAAAATTACAGAAATAACTTTGGTAATGGGTGTTTACTAACATTGGATATCTATACATCATGTGAGACAAATTATTACCACTGTATTTATCAGATATAATAGGGAAGAAGACTCCTCAAAAATTAAACATTCAGGTAATGGAAGCTTACACATTTACATATCAATGTACCAAAAATAAAGGTGAATCAGATTAGAAATCTTTCTAAAGTATCTTATACATTTCACTGCTTCTGAAACAGAGTAGACTAGAAAACATTAAATTTTTTGCTTACAATCTCTTCTCTCAAATAGTCACCAGAAACCCACAAAACACACACACACACACACACACACACACACACACTCACATCTACCTGTTGATTCTGTCATTTTTGTTTCTAAATCAGGGATATCTGAAAGAATATTTAAATGAGCATTTGGCTAACTGAGGTTCTTATACCAGTATCCTGAATCTTTTTCTTTTGCCAAATTGGAAACCTTGAGCCAGTCATTCATCTGCCAAATATCTGGGTCCAAATTTCAGAACTAGATGAAGTCTAACATCCTTATTTCTGTGATACAATGATTCCATAATGCCCCAAGTCACCCAGTTCTAAATTCCAAAATTATCACAGTCTCCTTCTTCCTTATGTAGATGTTTAATCATTTATAAAAACTTGTTAAATTCCAAATTCACTATGTTTCTCAATTTATGCTTTCTTTAAATCCCACTGTAACAGTGCTAATTCAATCCCACATTATTTCTTATGTGTATTAGTGTAATAACTTCCAAAAAATTATATATTTCCCCCAGGGATTATCTTAGCATTTCAATTATTTTTTACCACTCTTGGTTTCTCAGAACAATAATTGGGATTTGCTTAGGCAGATGATCTTATGAAAGTATGATTTTTATTTTCTATCTTATAGAGTAAAAATCTATATGTTATTGATTAATCATCACTTTATGTGAACATAGTGTATATATTATATATTTTAAACAATTTAGATTACTATTAAGCTTTAAATTCATTAAATTGGTAAAATGAATGTTAAAGGCAAGAATATAGCACTCGAAATACATGTTTTTCACTAAAAATAAAGAATGTATTATTGTTGGTGCCTTGGGAGGGAAAAAAACAATATGATATTATGAAAAAATTCACCTCATAAAAGAAAGTCAGTGGGAAAGAAATGAAAGTCAGATTAGTTTATATATGAAACAGCTGAATGGCCTGTAGTCAGCTGAATTCTGTAATTTTTATGTTATTTCAAGATAGATATATGTGTATTTTAGGTTGTTTTAAATCTGTCTGCCACATAAAGGCAACATTATGTGCAATAAATGGCTTTACAATTAGAGTAGTTATATCCGTATCTGAATAAGAAATTGTATTTTTTGAAAATTTACAAAGTGCATGTTGTATTGAAAATGTCTGGTTATAATCTGTGTTTCTGCTGCCTATTTTTGATAAAAAGATGGTCCTCTTCTTATTTTAGATAATAAATAAATGATAGTGAAGAATGGAGAAAGTGACATTGGAGTTGTAGAGCTGAGCTAGAATGATAATAAAAGATTAGTCTTTTTATGAACATGTGCTGAGTTTAGCCTCTTCTATACTCACTAGTTGTGTGATATAGGGAGAATTATCTTACATTTCTAATCTTCAATGCCTTCATTTGATAATAATATTAAAAACCATAATAAATTTTATTCTACTATGTTAAGTATATCCAAAATAAAGTAAAGCATTTAATGCAATGCTTGATGCAATGTTTTCATCATCATCATCATCATCATCATCTTCATTTTCCATATGTTTGGATTATGTTAGTCCATGTCATATATTCTTTGTGATTTGCATTATATATCTATTGTGAGATTTAAAAAGATTTATACTTGTATGTGCATATCTCCCTATAACCGTGTGTCTAGCCTTAAGAATCTTCATAACAATGTGATTCTTCATAGTATTCCTTTGTACTTTTTTACATTCATATCTTACCCCAATTTGTTAGTTCCCTCTGGGTAAAGACCGTGTATTATTCATACTTATATCTCACAGAAAAGTAAAAAAAAAATGAGAGTAAACCAGTATTAACAGCATTTAACTGTGTGTCATACATTGTGTTAACCATTTTCCAGACATTTTAAGATACGTGCTATTAACTGTTTCTGAGATATTGAAGATTTAATTAAATCACTTAAATGCTAACGAGCTGGTAGGCAGGGTCTTGGGCCACAGACACAGGTCTCTTTCTCCACAGCATGAAGATATTCTATGACACCCTCCAAATTCTCTCCAGGATTCAGAATGCTTCTGAGAACACAATAGACATTCAGTAAAAATTATGGCATAAGACAAACATCTTAAGAAATACAGCCTGAGTATCAGATTCTTTATGAACTAAAATTAGGTTCATTGTAGGCAAAACCATGTCTATTTTTTAACTTCTCAGGGGAAATGGTTCTTTGATCTGAATTGTAATTTTCATTCATTTCACTTTTATGGAAATTTTGTAGAATTATATCTTTGTATCATTAGTAAAAACAATTGAGCTGAGAAATTAATTTGGCTGACAACAACACAAGTCCCTATTTTTCTATGACAAGGTGATAGGTATAATGAATTTAACTCTGCCCATACTTTTTATTATAGATATTATTACTTTGTGCCTATAGATATTAATTCATGAGTGTCATTTTCACCATAGATGGGCTCTGGATTAAATCCGCCACCCTGAACTCAATAATTGTTATGCCAAAGATAAGCCTTGAGGAGATGCCTATTCATAAGGCTGGAAGTTATCTTTAATATGAACCTTTCTATTGCTAGTTCTTATAATTTGTTCAGTGCATTCATCACACTGGGTTTCCAAACAGGCACTTTGGATTATTATAGTACAATGGGCCAAATAACTATTCCGACAATTTCATTTTTAAGTTATAAGCTGGAACCACTTAAAATGATATTCTTCACTTGAACCAACAGTCCCATCTGTCAGCATGGACTTGAGTTACATTCAGCCACTGAATTTGAGACCACCAGGAGAGAGGGCCAATTCAAATTAGAGATAATTTAAACTTAAAAACAATTTCACTGTAAAGCAATCACTCTTTAAAATGCACATTAACTGAGACATAGATGAAGAAATATAAACTAATTAGTGGAACTGAATGGTTATTGATTCACTTAATAAAGTTTGGAGGTTGCTCTAGTGTCCTGAAGTGGCTCAACCTACGATCCTTCAAAGGACTTCAAACCAACTTAAGCTAATTTTTCCTTTTTTATTAATTAATTAAGTGTCTTTCATTTATCTACGTCAATAACGAAATATGTTTTTTATTGAGGTATACAAATGCATGGAATTATGATTAATATAAATGAATGAGCTTAGAATTTAGATTGTGGCAGACCCCTGGAGACAGAATCATTAAATCAAAATCTTTAAAGCGCCAGCTTTGATTGAAAATGAGTTTCTTCACATTGGAGTTGTGCCTCGCGTCGAAAGAATTGAAGCAGGTCTCTAGAATAGGTTACGGCACAGTTTGAAAGAATAAAATATCTGTGTGGATTCATGACTTTTGCCCTATAAATAAGCATAACTATCTAATTACACGTGTCAAAGTCAAGCTGCAGTATCAATAAAAGAAATAAGGTTAAATTCCAAATCAATTGTTAAGTAGGATTACTGTGTGAAATTCTCTAAAATGTCCAGGAGATATGCTTACCTCATGAAAAAGTCGATTCTGGAATCTGAGACCTAAAGCTCTTAGAGTTGAATAGGAACAAAATATTCAACTGTTACTGAAGAGAAGATCGTCACATAAGAAGATGCCTATGCAAGTATTTGGACATTATTACAACCACTAATCATTGCTATTATTTTTCAAATATATTTTTACACTTAGGAAGATAACAAAATCCACAATTTTGATGCCCAATTGTACATTTAAATCTACACCAAATCCTGGTTAAGAAGGCAAGCATCAAATACAACAAAGCGGTTCAGCAGAACCTGAATAGGTGAAACTTTGCTCAAAGCGATATATCACAGCACTCAGTGCTTATTGACACAAAATAGTAAATTAAAGACAAACTAAAGTTTCCATTTGTCCTTTGTCTTTAAGGTCTGGAACATTTTTTCAAATGATCATTGGTTCTTCTGCTCATTCTGAACACTCAATAGTCATAGCTTCTGCCTTCATCTTGTCCCACTGTGTTGTTCTGATGACAATCTCAGACAATTCTCAGGTGTCACACATCAACTTTGTGTGTCCCACATCTATTTCAATAGCTTTGGTCACCTTTTTCTGGACTGAATTCTCCTGTTTCTGACATTCTATTTCCATGCATTCCAACCCAGGTATTCTAATAGCATCTAAAATAGGAATGTTTAATCAGAGTTTCTAATTTTGAACAACCTTGGTAACAACTAATTTAAAGGAGAAGAAAAGGCTAATGAAGGAAACTCACTGAATACTCAAAATGATGACCTGAAACCAGTTAAATCTGCTCCTTGCCTGCAGTTCTCTGCTTTGCTAATGCCCCCTCTTAGTCGTCCATGCTCACGCTTTGGTTACCTTTGCCTCTTACCTTACCCCCTTTTAACAGTTCTAACATACAACATGCATTTTTGAAAAACGAATAAGCAATCATCTGGAAACACATCATTTCCCTAAATACCTCTAGAGTCTGCCCATCATTGTCATTCCTGATGCCACCTGTCCTGTGCCACCCTCTCCTCTTCCTCCTGGAACACTGCAGCAGCCTGCTCTCTAGCCCTTTGTCCTTGGTTCTCTTTCCACCTTTGTCGCAAGTCTCAATCTGTCTAGTACTATGATGCTAAAATTATCTTGCAAAATTACCACTCCCAATATTCCACTATTCTACTAAAAAAAAAAAAAAAATGCAGACTCCAAATGGGTCTTCATTACATTCCTTTCACTCTATAAATCGCTCCATGACATGACCTCCCATGAACTCATTCCTACCTGATTTTCAAACTTTATTTTTCACTCTATGCTGTACATTTTAGTTAACATAAAAGGCTTACCAAGACACATGCGTATCCTATATTTTACAAATACAGTGTTTTTGTCTGCACTGTTTCTTCCACCTATAGTCTGTTTATTTCTAAGTTTTTCACAGACTTTTAGAGATGGTTCAGATTATATCTTTTGTTTAAAGCCACTTCTGTCGTACCCAATCAAAGCTAAGTTGTAACGCATTCTCTCTGTATATATCTTGTGATATATTCTTGTAAAAATAAAATTTCTTATTACTAGCACATATGATTTATATTTACTGAAGAAAGAGAAGAATGAGAAGGAGAGGGAGAAAAAGGAAGACAAAGAACAAGAAGCAGAAGCAGAAGAAGAAGTTCAAAGAAGAAAATAAGGCACCAGTAATGCCAGCCCCCAGAAACAATGCTGTGTTAGAATTTTAATACCATGTTAGAATTTTGATGTATCCCTTTAGTATTTTAAACAGTATATATAAATGGTAACACATTATACATGCATTTTAAAAAGTTTTATGTGTTTTAAAGTTGCTTTTCAAACTTAAACATTTTAAAGTTTTTTTAAATGTTACTCTTTAAAAATTACAAAAAATGATATGTGCTCACTGGAACCAATAAAACACTGCCATCCAAAGTTCAATATATACTAAATATATATTTAATAATATGCAGAATTAAATATCCATAAGAATATGCACACAAATGTAGGACATATTGTTGATTATTCAGAGAAGAATGAGATTATACTTTTCTTACTACTGTAATTTTCTACCTTAACAGCATATTGTGGGTATCCATTTACCTTAGGTACCATAGATCTAACTCATTCTCTGTAACAGCTGTATTATATGGTATGAGCTACTACCCCTTTGATGTAGTTCTGGTTACTCTGAGCTTCAAATAATGCTGCAATAAATATTCTTATACATTGACTCACTCAAGTCTCAAAGGTCATTTCAAAACTGAAATTGTAGGGTAGCCAAAGGATATACCAGTAACCTAGAACTTCTAGTATAGAGCCATTATCATTTCCAGAATAGAAAGGACATAGAGAGGTAGCTATTACTACAAACTGAATGAGAAGTTCATGTAAAGAAGACTGCTTTAAGACGAAAAATGACTTGTGGTTGACAAATATAGCTGGCCTCTAGTTCCCTCTCAGTGGAGTCATGAGATTAAATATCCTGATCTAACTCTCCTACTCAACTCTCCTCCAAACTCCTCCTACTGGGGTTCCTCAATCAAAAGTTAAATGGCACAAGAGACCATTCAGATAATCTCTACAAGTTGACCTGATGGGGAAGGCAAGAGGGAGCACAATGGGAGAGAGGAAGTGTGGCTCTGAGGGAGAAAATGAAAGACATCCCTATACACTTAATCTTACCTACTGGCACTTTCAGTTCTATGGGTTAGATCCCTAAAAGGTGGAGTGTTGAACATATATTTAAAACCTGAACATGTAACACTCAATTGGTTTTCAAGAGACTGCTGCAATTTGTACTTCCATCAGCATTGCGCCTTGGTTTTTTCCCATCAAATTGTGTCGTTTTCCTTTGAATTGTATTCTTACACAATATGCAGAGTCAATGACTTCACGGTTTAATTCTTTGGATATTTCATAACTCATTTACAGAATCCTTTTAGTGTTTTAGGTTTTTATTGTCCTTACCTTTTTCTTTAAACACAATGCAATGAAGAACATTTTTAAACATATCTCTTGGTAAATTTATTATTATTATTTTCTTTGAATAAACTTTCAGAAGTGTAATTTCAGTATTTCACAGAATCTGCCCAATTTTATACTATTTGTATGTGAGAAATTATGTTGATGTAGTGCTTGTCAACAAATACCTACCCAGCAAGCTATCCATTGGTAACAGAACAGAAAGATTGACAGACCAAATTAGGATGTTGAAAGCACACCTATTTATTACATTGATTTAAAACATACAGAAAGAAGCAAGAGGAAAGAGATGTGGTAGCTAAATACCTTTGGGGTGATGTATATGTATGGTTGAAATGCTATTCTGCCATTATGGACTGTTTGTGTCCATCCAAAATTCATGTGCTGAAGCCCTAACGCTTAGCGTGGCTGTATTTGGAGATGGGACCTCTAAGGAAGAAATAAAAATTGAATGAAATTGTAAGGGCGGAAAGGGCCCTGATTCAATAGGATTGGTGCCCTTATAAGAAGAAACACCAGAGAGCTCCCCTCACTCCCATCTTCTCTCTTTTCACATTGAAGGTAACTCATGCACCCTTATCAGGGACCTAATTAGCCAGCACCTTGATCTTGGACTTGGCAGCCTCCCAGATTGTGAGAAATAAATTTCTGTTGTTTAAGCCACACAATTTGCAGTATTTTGTTACAGCAGCCCAAGTGTACTAATACACTGCCTGAATCCTCTGTCATGAAATGGTCATATGTCCTGTCACTCTCTGTAGAATCAGCTTACCCTATAGATAGTATAGTAACAAGGACCAGAGTTGAGGTTTGAGACAGGGGCTCAGCAGATAGAAGGTATCTAGATACACTTGCTTGATTGCAGAAATAGAAGGACAACAACATTTGCTACACCTATAGCTCACCAATCAATGTGTTTGGCAGCTCTAGGTTTTATCTGCATGGGGCCAGAATAGGATTACAATGGATGTCACAAATTTATATTTCCCAGATAAAATATATGCACCAAGTAAAATTTGAACTTCACATAAACAATAAACACACACACACACACACACACACACACATATATTTTACTATATGTCCCAAATATTGCATGGGCCATACTTAAAGTAAAATATTAGGAGTCGCTTACCTGAAATTCAAATTTAATTGGATGTCCTTATTTGTTTTAGCTAAGTCTGGCAACCTTACATTAGTAGGGGTCTATTTAGACTTAGGAAATTGTCAGTCTGGTGCTTTCATGATCTGTTCCCTTTGTTTAAAATTTACACGGTGTTTCTATCCTTTTCTATTTGCAAGATATTCTCGATTATTCCATCCTTTTAAATCTACATTCAAAACACATGTGCTCCATTTATTCCATCTATGACTCATGTGGCTTACAAGTTAGTAACATACTTATTATCTATTCTTATCCTGTCTCATGAATTTCATCCATCCTACTGTGTTTCTTCCTTGCTAGAGTTGAAGAAAATATTCTCATATAATACAGCAAGCACATAGCAAACTACTTTTTACCAAATATTATTATGTAGGTATATATCATTTTCATCTCAAACCATAACTAATTTAGGAACAGAGTACACATGTGATTCATTTTTAGGGGCAACCATGACCTAATTCCACCTCACTCAGGTGTTGAAACTGAAGATTCCTCCCAAGATTCAGCCTACCAAGGCTTTGGACCAATATCTACAGAAGCAGGTGAAGTCTCTTCTTTCCAATAAAAGGAAATGTGGAAGTAAGGAATTAAAATCTCTGTCAGGCAAGCTTCAAGCTTACCAACTCAGCAAGGCTTTGTTTTCTCCTGAACCTTAACATGTCACCCCATCCTAAAACATTTCACTGGAGGATAACTGTTCTTCTGAGAAAGAAAACTATCCTTAATGTGGCTTGCAAGTCAGCCCCAGAACACATTTAAGTTCCTTGAATACATAACGTTTTTCAAAGGCAGAAACATTTTTTTTATGATTTACCTATTAGTGAATTTTTTGTTTGTTTGTTTTTCATCTCCGATGTCTCCTACATTACAGAGTTATCTTCTGTGTCCCAAATAAAATATCACTTTTATCATTCTAAATTAGGTCTGCCTATTATGGTTTCATACCACTATGTTCTCTTCTTTATAGGATTTATCTCAAATAAAGCATATGAATTTTTTGATTAGTTAATTAATATAGTTGACTTCCAATAGCATCTAGGCTTTTCTGAAACTTTATTTATATATGGAACAAAACATTCAAAATGTTCATCAGTGGACTATTTTGTTTGTTTTTATATCCTCTATGCATAAGAAGGGCACATGGTACATGCATCATAATTTTGTTAATTACTAAGCATATCAAGCTGGGATATATTTTTGTTAAACCTGACATAAGTAGGAGCCTAAATAAATTGGATTGATTTTTTTATTCTACTTATAGTCTTATTTTAAAGATAATCTCTAAGGATGCCTCTAAAATAGGTTTAGGAAAAGCAGCACCAATAGAATAAGTATATCCTCTCTAAGGGAGCTCTCTGAAGGCTTACCTTTGTTTCAATTTAAGTTTGTCATACCTATTTAAAAACGTCATTGATTTCTGATAACAGTGTATAAAAAGTTATGATTTTGGTTTTCTATGCAGTCTTATTTTAATTTTTGTCACACTGGCAACCTCAATGCAAGAGAAACTTATTTATGCATTTTGGAGTACTTTAGTTTGCTGATGATGCTTTCCTAAAGATAAATCTAATTTGAACAAGACTGTATGAAACTAGAAACCTTAACTACTATGAAATGATAATAAAAAGAGATGCCACATGCAGGTTAAACTGACAAATGCTTCAGAATTCCATGAGGAGACAGGTGTAGTCAAACTTTGTTGCCTTCAGTTCCCAAGATATTTTACAGTTTTCTAGACTTGTCTGCTTGAGACATAAGTTAGGAACCAAATTATATCATTAAAATTCAGTCAGCATCTCAGACTATAATTTCACTCTGTGTTTAACTCAAATCCTGGGTAAAACTTTTGGATGCCACTTTTGCATAATTTGCAAATGTTCCTTCTTGCTCTCAGAACTGCATTTTTCAATATTCTGCTCCCAAATCACTGCAAACAACAAAACAGACTAGAAAAAAATGATAAAACATGCTCATTTGAGAACTAAGTCATAATAATATACCAGGTAGTAATATTCTATAAATTTTCTACACTTTCCATTAACTTTTATAATCGGGATAATCAATATAAATAGAGGAGGTGGCTAAAGTAAGTATGGTCCACACAATATGCAAAGAAACTGCCTGAGAGAAAGAAAGAAAGAGAGAGAGAGAGATTATACTTTCTGAAAACCCATCATAATAATTCTTGCTCCTTTCAGAGACACCTAGATGATTAAAAGAAGACCAAATGAGTTGAAAGCTCCCCAGCTGCCAACCATTGCCAACAACTCATTGATGCCTTCCACAGACGGTGCTGCTGTTACTCCATTGAGAACTATATGAACCATTTATACTCCTGCCGGCAACCCATTGGTTGGATTGACAAGCTAATGTACTCTGTGACAGGAAGCCGCATCTTTCCTAAGCAGCATCCAAACAGCCTCTTTTCTTGAGCACAATTGTTTATAATGCTGAAAATTAATGGTGTGAGAAAGAACCTCAGAAAACACTAATAATAAAACTTGTATGCAATAGTCTGAGTGTATGTGTATGTGTGCGCATGGATGTGTGTGTGCAGGAGTTTGTGTATGTCTGTATAGGAAAGAGACAGAGTGACAGAAAGAAACAGAGACCAGAATAACAGATCGACAGTGAGTTCTTCAATAACAGAGACCTAATACAATCAAGATTTCAGGCCAACCACTGTGTTGGTACATAGGAGGTTTTTGAAATAAAATACAGCTGAAATGATAGACCACAAGATAATTTATGGGAAAACAGAGACATTATTGGGTCAGTAATTTACCATGGATAATCACAGCTTAAGATAGCACGGTTTTGTTGTTCATAAAAAACACTTTAAAAGCCAAGAGATGAATGCTTTGAGTCTGTAAATTGGGACTTTTATATGAGTTTTATGTGAGTTTCTTTGAAATTAGGCTCCAATAAAAGCAGTGTAAAATAAACATAGCACTTCAAGAATTGTTACAAAGAGTTATTTTAACTTTAAGCTGTCTGCATTTCAGTGATGATTCCCTTGTTAAACAATTGTAGTGTTTTAAGTGAAGCTATTATCACTATGAACCTCACAAATGAATATAAACAGGGTATTGCCCCTCAAGACTGCTTTTTAAAAACCTGTCAAATGTTCTTTCTTTCCATTCTCCATTGAGTGAGTTATTCTGACAGTGAACAATTTGTGCATCATGTATTTTCATCTTCTAGGCTCAAAAAAGGTAATAATTTTCTGATTTCAGCTCTGTTGAAGAGGTATACTTAATGTGTCAGGTGCTAAATAAATTGATGAACATTACCAACTCTGGTTTATAATTATTAGAAAATGATCATAGAATCATTGAATCTTAGAGTTGGAAATGATCCATAGTGATCAGTTTCATTAAGGAAACAATTTATGCAAACAAAAACTTAGACAGGAGCATAATGCATGAGAAGATGGGTATTTGAGTATCATACATGCATTTGATGTTTAAATTAATAATTATTTATTTCTTATAAAGCCAACCATAAGAAAACTGAATGATTTGTGAGGAATGTTTTGCTATGGTAACAAACAATTTCACAGTCTCAGTAGTTTAACAAGCCGTTTATTTCTCATCCACACTGTCTGCTGCAATTCTATAGAATCTCATAAGCGATTGTCCTCCATGTAGGGGCACAGTGGTTCTGCTACTTGGAATTTTTGGTTCTATTATATCAACCTTAGGCCAACTCCATGATCACCACAGCAAATGAAGAGAAATTCAAGAATATTATCAGCAACAAAATGCCTCAGTGCATAAGTGACATCACTTTTACTTCTAATCCATTGAACGGAGGAAGAACTGGATACGTGTAGGCAGTAGAAGTTTCTATCACAGAAAAATTCTAAAATTGGCATTACTTGTTAGTCAAAGTACATGTTCAGATAACTTTTATAGATATGACAAATTATTCTCCATAGATAGTGTTAAATATTGTGGTATCAAAATACATTTTAATATATGGGGTAACATTCTTATTTAAAAATTCTGAATACTTGTACATATATATTATTCCTCATGATATTTAGGTTTCATTTTATTAATTTAAAAACCTTTTCACTGATATTTAATGACACTGCATTAATTCAGTAGACTAATTTAAAAAGATTTTTTCTTTATAATCTTACTATCTTAAAAACAACTCTATTCTAGTATTTATATTGCTAAAAATAGTGTAATTTTCTTCATGAAGGTAGAATAATTTAAATAAAATATACTGTGAATAGTATATACTATAATACATAGTATATAATTGCAAGCTATTCAAATACAGTCACACATCGCTTAACAACAGGGATAGATTATGACAAATGCATCATCAGGAGACTTTGTGTGAACATCACAGAGTGTATTTACACAAACCTAGGTGGTATAAACTTACTACACATCCTAGGCTACAAACCTGTACAGTATATTATTGTAATGAATACTGCAGGCACTTGTAACACAATGGTAACAATTAACTATTTGTGTATCTAAGCATATCTAAACATAGAAAAGGTACACTAAATTATGATATGAAAGAATAAAAAATGGTGCACCTGAATAGGGTGCTTACTGTGAATGAAGGTGGAAATTGCTGTGCGTGAGTCAGTGAGTGAATGGTAAGTGAGCGTGAATCCCAGGATGTTACTGCACATTACTTTAGACTTTATAAACATTGTATACTTATGCTACACTAACTTTATGTTATAATAAATAAATTAACCATAGATTACTGTAATTATTTAACTTTACAAACTTTTAAATTTCTAACTTTTTGACTCTTTTGTGATAATACTTAGCCCCAACACAAACACAATATACAGCTGTGCAAAAAAGAAATTTCTTTCTTCATATACTTATTATATGAGCCTTTTTCTAATTTTAAAAATTTTAAATTTTTTTAAAATTTTTCTCCTTTTCTGTTAAAAACTAAAATACATTAGCTTAGGCCTAGAGGGTCGGGATCACCAATATCACTGTCTTCCACCTCCACATCTTGTCCTACTGGGAGGTTTTCTAGGGCAATAACAGGCATGGAACTGTCATCTCCTATGGTGACAGTGCTTTCTTCTGCAATACTTCCTGAAGGACCTGCTGGAAGCTGTTTTACAATCAACATTTTTTGTTTAATACATAGAAGAAATACACTCTGAAATAATGATAAAGTGTAGTATAGGAAATACATAAACCAGTAACATTATTATAACAACTATTATGTACTGTATATAAATGTATATACTATCCTTTTATATACCGGCAGCACGGAAGGTTTGTTTACACCAGCATCACCACAAATACGTGAACAATGCATTGCACTGCAATGTTACAATTGCTATGATATCACAAGGTGATAGGAATTTTTCAACTCCATTGTCCTCTTATGGGACCACTATTATATATATGGTCCATCATTTTTTTTATTTCAGCATAATATGGGGGTACAGATGTTTAGGTTATGTGTGTTGCCCTTGTTCCCCCTCCCCCCCTCAGACCAAGTTTCAAATATGTCCATCCTTCGCGTGGTGCGCATTGCACTCTTTGTGTATGCATATACCCGTCCACTCCACCCTCCCCCCTCCCCCTCCCCCCTGCCCAACATCCAATAGATGTTATTCTTATATGTGCACTTATGTGTTGATCAGTTAATACCAATTTGATGGTGAGTACATGTGGTGCTTATTTTTCCATTCTTGGGATACCTCGCTTAGTAGAATGTGTTCTAGCCCTTTCCAGGAGTATATAAGAGACACCTGCACTCGAATGTTCATAGCAGCACAATTCACAATTGCAAAGATGTGGAAACAACCAAGTGTCCATCAATACATGAGTGGATTAATAAACTGTGGTATATGTATACCGTGGAGTACTATTCAAGCTTGTTAAT
>CAUYSK010079838.1:0-23274 GCA_963575035.1 Avahi laniger | reverse complement strand
GCAGCATATATTTAAGTGTATTTGTATGTATACTTACTCCCCTTTGCATTTTATAGTTTATCTTGGAAATGATGTTCTATCAGCATGTATGGATTTTAAGGCAGAGATCTGAAGTGAGACGAGCCCAGGTCAAGGTATGCGGAAGTTAACGCTATTGAGTGACTGTGACAGCAGGCCCTCCAGTGTCTGGAAGATTGTCAACAGCTTCAGAGTTCAACTTTCAAATTGTTTTATTTCTTTCACCAAAGAGAAAGAGAGACAGGGTGTGATTACCAGGAAGTTGGGGATCATTAGAGACTATTTCTCTCCACTCTTTCAACCAACGTTTCTATACTTTGTGCTTAGCCCTGCAGTCATCACTGATTTAAATTCAAAAGTTAGCCAACAAACTTGAAAGAATAGAGTGAATTGAGCTTCAGTTTGAATGCAAGTCTTTTAAGGGTTTATTTAAGAAAATATTTTATTATCTTAACAATATTAGCCATAATTTAATAAGAAGTCTTATATTTTTTAACAATGTTGTCTCATGTGGGGGATAAATCTATATCCTTAAAAGAAAAGCAGATGCTAAGAAAAGCAGCTTGTGCTAACCAAGTGTGACAATGTCTGATTTATAGACCCAAAGCCTGGAAATAATCAGATCACGCAGGAGATGACCTGGCAGGTGCAAGTCCTGTGTTCAAAGATCAAGGCCATACTTGCTGAGAACCCAAGTTTATCCAACTAAGGATTCTGCATCTTTCAGAGGAACATCTGTGGCTTGACAGTTGCCCTTCTCAAAATCACCCTTAAACATAGAGGAATGTACCATAAACACATTTAAATTCCTTTTAGCACCCAGTACAAAAAAATAAAATAAACCAGTGATATACTTTCTAATTTCTGAAATAGTTTCCAGTCTGTATTATATATTGAAGAAATATGGCTTAGATTTGGTTTTGGGGTTTTCTTTTTTGTTGTTGTTTTATTTTTTTATTTTCCCACCTACTTCAGGTGACTTTACCTAAGTTCTGAAGATAAAGTCAATAAAATAGTAACAAGTTATTATAAGAAATTAAATCTGTAAGGTTTTTTAATAATCAGATTAAATTCAGGGTACATTTCCTATCTTAAGAATTCAAAGTGCTTAAAATCTGGGACAGATTTTTTTCAGTAATGTTACAGGAACCAATGTGGTAGGAAGAAGGAGAGGGGAAGAGAGAAGAAAACGAAGAGAAGGAGGAAGAGGGAGAGAAGAAGGAACCAGAAAGGAGAGAGGGAAACGGAGGAAAGGAGGAAGGAAGAGAACTGAGACAGCCTACTCTCAAAAGTAGTGTTTCCGTAGAGAAGCAATGCTATTAGAGATGCTCAGCTTGCTAGAGGACTAAAAGACATTCTTATCTGAACTTTAAATTGGAAGATTACTGTGTATGCTGGTTTTATCACAGATGAGGCAGCAAATTTTCTTAGAATACCAACAAGTGGGCTTCAGAGGATTATAGAGTGAAGACACGATTGCTACAAAAATAAACAAAAGCTTTTGGTTTATTTCTCACTGGAAGAGAGACTGCAAAAGACTGAACATTTTCAGAAGAGACATCTGATGTAAAAACTCCATCTAAGGAAATGTTAACTTGAACATCTGGGGAGGTGGGGGTGGAAAAGAGTTCACACTATTTTTTCCCCTCTATTTTATTTTCTCTTCCTGATAATTTTGGGAACAACATCATGTCCTATATTCCTCCAGCTACTGCTAATGCTCTGAACTTTCTGTTTCTGCCTGGCAGGGATCCATCAATCCACAGCCTTTGCCTATTAAATCTATTTCTCAATATAGGTCACTTGAGTCAAAATTACTCAGTTGCGGGTAAAATATAACCCTCCACTAGAGGGACATATTTTTATCTCAACATTCAAAGGGATGCCTTTTTAACATGCCCCAGTGTTAATGGAGGTTACACTCATAACTCTTCAAGAAGAGACTATAATTTAGAAATCTACTCTCCCCTGGATAATTAGCGTAACTTCTATTAACATAAAATGAGAATTATGTGACTTAGAGAAGGCAAGATCAGACGCCTTAGTTTAAACTAATGGGGAAAGCTGTGACTTCGTATTGCAGGAGGCTACTCTGAAATCACACCAGCCTTTATGGAAACGCCATTATAACCTCTACAGCTATTGTCTAGAACCCAAATAGTGACAAAAATACATAAATAGAAGCTCTGTACCAAGTCTGTAGTTTTTAGTGTCACTGAACTTATTCTTTATTTTAAATAATGTCATGTTGTATTTCATAGTAAGAAAGATTCAGTTTGTCATTTTTAGTTGACCACAAGTCATGGATTCATTTTTTTTCCCTCATTATCTTTTATTGCTGCTTACAGAAGTGCCTAGTAAAACTTTTATCCCAAATTCTGACTTGGCTTTATAATATGTAAATACAAATTCAGGCATCTATCAGGTATTTAGCAAGGAGCATAACACTTAGACAATTCAGATCAAAAACTCAATTTTTATACTATTGAAAAATCTTCTGCATATCCAACAGGTATATTGTAGATACTAGTTAAAAGTTTTTACCTTTAAATCCTAATGTTTTCCTACTAATATTCTATGTAATCAATAAAGTCATATTACCTATATCATCTATTAGAAAAACTAACATTAAATACAGCCCACCAGTTGAACTCATGAAATTATCAGAGCATTTTATGACAATAGTTCATTCAGGTGGAAAACTTTTTCCAAGCAAATCCATATTTGGAATTCAACCAGAGTAGGTATTTCTTTAAATAAGACCCCACACAGAATCTTAAGACATTGAAATATATAAAGTTCACCTATATATTTTATTCTTAGTAAAGTGTACTCACTAATGACTTATTTACTTTTATTTTAGACATACCTTTGACAATCTTAGTTATTTTACTTCCCAGTACATAAGTTATTATTAAAAAAACAAATTACAAATGGAAAGATGTTAAGGCACACTTTCCAAAAGAAATGGTATCTAATCTTTCAGCAAAGGATAGAAAATCATATAGCATCTGACATAAGTATTCAGAAAGTACAGCTCTCTGGGATCAGTAAAGGCATCTCAAGGCACCTTTGTTGTCCACATGGTTCAATAAACGTAAAAAAGGTAATTCCGGGTATCTTACACAGGACATGATATTCTGTTCAAAATACCATTTAAGATGGCAGAGAAAGCGATAATTCACTGTAGAAAGACTTCCATTTTATGATTAAGAGTTTTTTGCTATTGTTATTAAGGTTTTGCTCACAGTAAAGATAACTATAATTAGCCAAGCAAGTCATCTCTGAGGACTTGAACTTGCCAATGTCAAAAGGGAAACAAGGTTACTATGTGTGCTTTGATTATGAACTATTGGGAATCAATTTCATTCGACCAATATTGAGCCCCTACTCTACACAAGACACTTACTAAGGAAGATATGCATTTGGGATGAATACCCTTATTACACAGATTAAATTTCAAATCTAGTCAGTGTAATTAATTCATTAATCCAGTCATTAATGACAATGGCTGGTAGAAATGTTTTACACCTATGTCTTACATACTCCTCTTCACCCTATCACAACACAGCTTCAGCAAGGCAAATGGATTGGGACAACAGCAGCAAACCCTTCTCTAGCACTAGCTAAGTTTTATTGTAGAACTTTTTGCAAAATAGGGAAAATATTACCTTTATTTTAGAGATAAGGAACCCAAGAGAGATTGGGAAACTTGCTTAGTGTCTCACATCTAGGAAGTAGTAATACCAGGATTCGAAAGGCAAAATTTCCTAGAGGAAGCAGGAGGATTATCAGCATGCTCATGGATAAGGATTTTTAAAGAATCCATAATGAAATGTTGTGTCATGAGTGTCAGTTACCCTAGACTTAGAACTATCAACACGGTGTGGTTACATTTAAATAAACATTTAAAACTCTCCAAAAATTGTCCTGGTTTGTTCCAAGGGCCTGGCCAAGAGTATATGCATTGCATATCACCAGTTCAAATGCAAACTCCCTTGGTGGGCCTGAATGTCAGAAATACCAGATAGCCTTGTATACAATGGCCTAATAATATTTTCTTCTAAGTCTGCTTTCATTATGCAATATTCAAATTTACCATCACTAATGAATCATGAAAATTCACATTTCAAATAAATAAGAAAATACAAACCATAAGAGATGAAAACAATTGTGTGCATGAAAAAAAGTTTCTTGCTAAAAGAAATGTTTAAAATACTGAATTATTTTGATTACAAATGGCCAAACCCCTGATCAAACTACTTTAGGTAAAGGGGGTATGGAGGAAATATCTTATTCATTCACAAAACCAGAAAGTTATAGGTTCAGCTGACTTCAGAACACAATGTCCCTAGGGCTCTGCTGCTAATCTTTTAATTCCTGTTCCCATGGTGTGTGGGCTTCATTCGCAGCTGGCTTTCCTCAAAGCACAGAAAACAGTAACAAGTATCCCCCAATGTGCACCTTCATCACTGAGCTTCTAAAGCTCAGGTAATTTTCTAAATTGGCCTAGCTGGGATCAAGGACCCCTTCCTAATGCAGTGCTGCAGCCTAGCGATCAAATATCCTGAGAGGCCCTACCCAAGGGTCTGTGTAGGACTAACTGCCTTCCATGTCCTCATTGACCAAGAACAGGGCAGTTGCCCAAAAGAAAAATAAAATGTTTTGCTATCTGAAGAAAGGGAAAGATACACTGGACAGAAACACTTCACTACTACTATCCTGATGCACATTCTTCCAGGGGAAAAGCTCAGATTTTCATCCATGGTAACAACTGCCTTGTGGTACTGAGGGCTAATTATGTGTCAAGCACTGTGCTAAGCATTTCACATGCCTCATTTCATTTAATTCTTATGACAATGTTGAGGTAGACAGTATTGCTGTTATTTCCAGAAATGATATGCAATTCACCTATCCCAGCTATTTACACCAGGACTCTTTATAAATACCATTTTCAATTGATTGGTTCCCATGCTGTACTAGTTGATGTATTTTAAATAACCAATCCCATATAGCAACTGAGGTTCACAGAGTCTCAGAACTTAAAAAGGTAAACTCAGGAGAACAAGTCCACTAGTAGTAACTCAGTAAATATTAGTCATTATTAGTGTTAATTACATCACAGCACAAATATGACAAATACTAATAAGACATTATATTTTATTGTTTAAGATAGTCACTGAAGTATAATTTATATAGAATAAAAACATGCACCATTTTAAGTGCTCAGTTCAATGAGTTTTGCCCAAAGTATACAGTCTCGTGACTACCACATTTCTCTCATCTCGGTTTTGTCTTGCCACTTTGCAATCAATTCCCTCCCCTCACTCCTAAAAACCACCAATATGCTTTGTGTCACCACATTTTTGCCTTTTCTAGAATTTCGTATGAATGGAACCATAAAATATAATAGATCATCTTTTGTATCTACGTCCTATTGTTCAGCATAATGATGAAGTTATCTGTATTGCGAGTCATCTATATTAGTGTATGTATCAGTAATTTTCTCCTTTTTAATTTCTGAATAGTATTCTATTGCTTGGATATACCACTTTTCATTTATCCATTCACCAGGTAATGGAAATTTTGGTTTCCTCTAGTTGAGTGTTAAAAACACTGCTGCTATGAATACTCATAGCAGTGCTACAAAATCTAGGGTAGACATAGATTTCATTTTCTTTGGATAGACAGGTAGTCAGGAAAGGAACCGATGAGTCATAAAAATAAGTAGATGTTTAACTTTATAAGAAACTGCCAATCTGTTTTCCAAAGTGGTTGCAACATTTTTTTCATTTCTACCAGCAACGAATGAGAAGTCCATTGGTTTTACATCCTTGCCAACACTTAGTATCACAAGTCTCTCTAATTTCAGCCATTTTAGTGGATGTCCAGTGGTGGGTTGTGAATTTAATTTTCATTTCCCTGATGACTAGTGATACGAAACACCATGTACTTATGGACCATCATATATCTTCCTCAGTGAAGTATCCGTTAAAATTTTTGCCCAATATTAATTGTTGCATGTTTTCTTATTAAGTTGTGAAAGTTTTTTTTTACAAAATCTTCATATCCTTAGTCAGATATATGATTTTGAAAATATTTTCTACCAATCTGTCAATTGTCTTTTTCTTAACAGTCTTGCAAATATAAATTGTTTAAAATTTCAATAACGTCCAATTTTTTTCTTTTCTGGTTTATCCTTTTTTGTATCACACTTAAGAAATCTTTCATTAAAGCAAGAACATAAAAATTTTCTCCCGGTTTTTTCCAGAGGTTTTATGGTTTTAGGTTTTACATTTAGGCATATGATTCATTTCCATTTAATTTACAAATGGTATAAAATAAAGGTTGAGATTTTTCTATAGTTTACCCCATACAGATATTTGATTATATTACTTTTCTATGACTGCTATAGCAAATTAACACAAATTTACTGTTTTAAAATGACACAAATGTATTACCTTACTGTTCTGTAGGTTAGAAGTCCAAGCTGTCAGCAGGGCTGCCTCTCTTTCTGCGGGGGTCTCAGGGAGAATCCATTTTCTTGCCCTTCCCAGCTTCCAGAGACTGCTCACATTCATGGCTCTCTTTGAAGAGGTTTCATCCACCATAAAGCCAGCAACTCTAAGCCCAGTTTTTCTCACTCTGCCATCTTTGATTCTCTTCTGCCTCCCTCTTCCCATTTTAAGAACACTTGTGATTACATTGGGCCCACCTGGATAACCCAGTATATCGTCTTTATTAAAATCAGCTGATGAGCAAACTTACTTCCATCTGCAACCTTAGTTCCTCTTTGCTGTGTAACCAAAGATATTCATAGGTTCTGGGGATTAAAATGTGGAGTGCTTTGGGGTAAGAGTGGGGACACTATTTTGCCTACTTCATCAACTGTACCAGGACTGTATGTTACAAAGACTCTCCTTTTCCCATTGAACTAATTTGGTAGCTTTGTTGAAAATTGGTTGACCATGTATATGTAGATCTATTTCTAGAGTCTATTCAGTTACTCTGATCTATTTGTTGTCTTTTAAATAAGACCACACTGTTTTGGTAACTGTGGAATACTAAGTCTTGAAATCAGGTAGTGTAAGTCCTTCAGCTTTGTCCTTTTTCAAAATTATTTTGGCAATTCTAAGTCCTTCATATTTCCATATAAATTTTAAAAATAATTTGTCATGTTCTACAAAAATCCTGATGGAATTTTTATGAGAATTGCATGAATCTGTATATCAATTGAAGAATAGACATGTTAACAATATTGAGTCTTCAGATCTGTGAACATGATATTTCCATTCATTTATTTAGCTGTTCTTTATATCAACAATGTTTTATAATAATCAGTATATAGGTCTTGCACATCTTTGTTAAATTTATTTCTAAGGGGTCTACTTATTTTGGGTGCCATCATCAATGTACTTGTACTTTTAATTTCGTTTTCTAATTGTTCATTACTAGTCTTTGAAATACTGTTCTTTTTTGTATATTGACCTCATGCCCTGTGAAGTTACTAAAGTCTCTTGTTCTAATAGCTTTTTAAATATATTCCTTAGGATTTTCTATATATGTGACAATGTCATCTGCAAATAAAGACAGTTTTTCTCCTCCGTTTTCAATCTGGATGCATCTAATTTCTTTTTCTTTCTTTATTGCACTGGCTTAGACCTCCAGAACAACACTGAATTGAAGTGGTGAAAGCAGACATCCTTGACTTATTTCAGATTTTAGGCAAAACATAGTTAGTCTTTTGCTAAGTATGATGTTTATTGTGAATTTTTTGTAGATGCCCTTAACCAAGCTGAGAAAGTATTTTTTTAATGCTGGTTTCCTGAAGTTTTTATCATTAACAAGTGTTAATTTAAAACTTTTGTTCTCCTGTTGTTGAGATGATCAAAGAATTTTTCTCCTTCATTCAATTAATATAACAAGTCACATTGAGTAATATTTGAATATTAAGTAGATCTGGAATTCTTGGGATTAAACCCTTTTGTTTGTGATGCACTATTCTTTTTATAGAATGTTAAATTTGATTTGCTAATATTATTTTAAGGATTTTTGCATCTATATTCATGAGACATATTGGTCTCCAATTTTCTGTTCTTGGAATATCTTAATCTGATTTTAGTATCAGTGTAATACTGGCCCCATGAAACATATTGGGAAGTAGATCTTCCTCTATTTTCTGAGAGTTTTTGTAAGACTAGTATACTTTCTTTATTAAAGGTTTGACAGACTTCACTATTGAAGCCACATGGTCCTACAGTTTTCTTCCTTGAAACATTTTAAAATAACAAATTCAATGTCTTTAATGAACATAGGGTTATTTGAGTCCACTATTTCTTTTTGAGGCTATTTCGGTAAATTGTGTTTTTCAAGATACATGTCCATTTTATCTAAATTGTCAAATTTATTGGCATAAAATTGTTCACAAGGTTCCCTTTCATTGATTTCTGTTCTTCTTTTTATTATTTCGTTTCTTCTACTTACTAAATTTGGTTTGCTTTTTTTTTACTAGCTTCCTGTGGTGCAAGATTAGATCTTGATTTGAGATGTTTTGTCTTTTAAATACAAGGATTTAAATCTGTAAAGCGTCGCTGAGCACTGTGTTAGCTGCAACCCACAGAATTTAATATGTTCTATTTTCATTTTTATGCCATTAAAATATTTTCTATTTTTTCTTATAATTTTTTTACTGTGGTAAAGTATACGTAACATAAAATTTACCATTTTAATCATTTTTAAGTGTATGGTTCAGTGGCATTAAGTACATTCACACTGTTGTGCAATCATCACTACCATCCATCTCCAGAGCTTTTTCATTTTCCCAAACTGAAACTCCACTCATTAAACAATAATTCCGCATTCCCTCCTCCCACCAGCCCCTGGCAACCACCACTCTACTTTCTATCTCTGAATTTGACGACTCTAGGTACCTTACATAAATGGAATCATATAATATTTGTCCTTTTTTGTCTGGCTTATTTCACTTAGCATATCTTCAGGGTTTATCCATGTTGTAACGAGTGTTAGAATTTCTCTCATTCTTCAGGCTGAATATTTCATTGTGTGTGTACAGCACATTTTGTTTATCCATTCATCCGTCTTTGGGCATTTGAGTTGTTATTGCCATTTAGCTATCGTGAATAATACTGCTATGAACATGGGTGTACAAATATCTTTTCAAGTCCCTGCTTTCAATTCTTTTGGGAATATATCCAGAAGTGAAATCTGTAATTTATTTTTGAACTAAGTATTATTTATAAATGTATTGTTTATTTTCCAGATATTTGGATGATTTTCCAGGTATCTTTCAGTTATTGATTTCTAATTTAATTCTGCTATAGAAAATACACTCTATATAATTTAAATATTTCTATATTTTTTGACACTTGTTTTATGGTCCTGCACTTTGCATGTCTTGGTGAACGTCCCATGTGTTCATGAGAAGAATATATATTCTGCTGTTTACATATGGACTATTTTATAAATGTCAGTTTGGTCAAGTTGGTTCACATTGTTGTTTGAATTTTTTATATCCTTACCATTTTTCTCCTGTTTGTCCGATCAATTACTGAGAACGGAGTTTTGAGACTTTGAACTATGCTTGCAATAATTATTAAATTATCTATTATCTTTTCAGTTCTGCCAGTTTTTGCTTCATGCATTGTGGAGCTTTGTTATTGGGTACATAGACTTCTATAATTGTTTTATCTTCCTATTATACTGATCTTTTTCTGGATCAAATATGCCTCTTGTCTCTACCAATACTCCTTATCTTTTTTATTCATGAATTGGAAGAATTAATATTGTTTTTTAGATAAATTTTATTGTATATATTTAAGATATCCAACATGATGTTATAAGACACATATTATAGTAAAACAGTTACTACAGTGGAACACACTAACATATCCATTATTCACTACTTACCCATTTTCCTCCCTGTGGCAAGAGAGTTATAATCTTTTCATTTAGTCAAAATCTTGAATATAATACACTGTTATTAACTACAATCTTCATGTTATATATTAGATGTTTCCAATAATACTCCTTATCTTTAAGCATAATTTATATATTAATATATCCAATTTCCTTTTTTTTTTTTCTTTCTTTTTTTCCCCATAGTACCTCTGACAGAGAGCTAATTCCTTTAATTTACAAAAGGCTCAAACAAATCAATTGAAATAGTAAAAATGGGCAGTGTATATGAACAGATAGTTTCTGGGAAAAATGTAACAGATGAATAAACATAAGGAACATACTTAATCTCACTAAAACCTAAAAAATAACAAATAACAACAATGATATATCATTGTGCCTCAATTATATTGGGAAGAATAATAAAACACTGATAATACTCTGTATTGGTAAAGATTTGGGAACAGAAACACTCATCACTTTTCGTGGAAGTATTCAACCATTTGGAAGAGCACTTTAGGAATGTCAACCAATATTGAAAACGCACAAAACATTTGAATCAACAACTTGACTGCTAGGAATTAACTCCATAAATAACAGCAAAATACTTGCAAAAGTACATAAGCTATAAGTACAGGCATATGCATTGCAGGATTGTTTTAATAGCAAAAAAACTTGGAAAATACCTAAATATCCATCAAAAGAAAATGAAGTAAATAAATTATCGCACATCACTAGAATAGAATTCCTAGTTGCAACTAAAATGATACAGATCCATATTTCTTGATATGGACAAAAGTCTAAAATATATTGTTTAGTTTTTTTCAAAAGTCATAAAATAGTATGTTTAATACGAACCCATTTTTTGTAAAAATGAAGAAAAACAAAAACACTGTGTATGCAAATGTCTGGTACTATTCATATGAGTGAGTGTCACTTTATACTTTCTATCATAGCACATTTTCTGAAAATTTTACCCAGGACGTGTAATATAATCAATAAATGGGTATATATTTTATGTATAGATAAACAGGCAGGGGTAAAGAGAAGTGTCGTAAGAAGGAGGTCATTTACGACGAATTGGGGCTCCCGCTTTGAAAATATTTGAGGTTTTCCGTGATCGAACTTCCCCGACTCTTTCTGACTTCCCCAGTTCCACCCCACCCCCACAGGTCGCTGGGAGCTGCTGGTTACCTGTCCAGCCTTGTTTGTCCTGGACACTCATTCCAGGCTTCTGTTTGCTGTTACTTCTTTCTCTCCTGAGACCATTTCTCAGGTCACTTCCTTTGTTTTCTATGAGTCCAAATGCATGGAGGATGGGTGGAAGGAGGTAGAAGAATGTAGAGATCCTCACCAAACGCAGGATGCAAAGGCTAAGGACCTGGCCTGCCTTTGCTCACAATCCCCTGCAGCCCCCATTTCCTGGTGTCTGACCTTCATTGGCTGAAAGCAATGATTTCCGAACTGCGGGTCACACAATGAATCAATTTATTGAGTCGTGGCCAGTGTTTTAAAAATCCGCAATAGAATAGAATAGAAAATATCAAAATGCATCATATATATTAAGAGCAAGAATTGTTTGTAAAACTTTTGTTTGAGGTATACATATATGGATATATGTAGGTACAATTTTTTTTAATTGTATCATAGTCAAAACAGTTTGAAAAATACTGACTTAGAATGTAAAAGTGATCAAGAACAGGGCTTAAGTCCTGAGAACAGCAGTCCAGCCAGAAAGTTCCAACCCCTTTCCAATTCTGGGCTCTTTCTCCCCACACCAAAGCAGCAAACCACAAAGAATGATGAAAAAGAGAGCAGGACTCCGACCCCTCACAATGACCAGGTCACTCCTGGTGGATTCTGAGGTCTCCACCCAGATGTGAGCAATGATCACAGTTTAACATTCAAATATTAAGACATGGTCCTATTCCTCAATTGGGGATTTTCTGTATCACAAAATGCTGGTTCTGAGAAGTCTTCTCTCTTTTTTGCTTGACTCTTTGTTTCTAGTTCAAATTTTCCAGTTGTGAAATGTGTTTGGGGACTTTTCCTCTGGGACGGAACAATTGATCATCATGACCCCACCTTCTATCACCTCCTTGTCCAGTGTCATACTGGGACTGGGCGGCCCTTTCCCCAACTCCTGGAACTCTGCAGCGATTTTCTCCTCGTTGTTCAGAATCACAGTGCAATTGCATTTCCCTGAGTCATAGACCTGAGCTTGGAGTATTAAAAAAAAAAAAAGAAAGCCTTCTTTGTTCCCTGTGAAGAAGAAGCAAAACAGCATACCTTATAAAACAGCAACAAGTGCTCAGGCTAGACGTGCAAGGTGGTGCTGACACCCACAATACACACAGGATCAGGTTCTGCTTGTTCTGCATCTGGGGGTGTAAGAGTGTTTTTGACCCTCAAGGCTTGAACACAGCAGAAATGTCAGCAGGACTCAGACTTACCCCAGAAGCATCCTGGGATCAAAGACTGCTGGGCACAAGTGGTTCTGCCTTTGGACTACGCCTCATGGACAGAAGACTCTTCCGCGTGCCTGCACTCTCCAACCCGTTCTCTCACCACATCCTTCCTTCTAGCCTCTCTTCTTAAGCTTACTATGTGAATAGTGTACATCATTTTCCATCCTTTTACTTAGAGTTTATTTGTGTTTGTACTTAATTTGTCTAGAATCAAACTGTAAAAATAGTCTCCCCTACTATGAGCAGCAACTGATATTTGATCAACGTTCTTTTGGCTTCCAGATGCTGCTTGTTTGGCTTCTGACCCCCTCCTGCCCCCCTCCCCCCACCGCAGGCATCTCCCTGTGCCTGCATAGTTTAGCTGTCAATCAAAGATTTGGGAAGCCTTTATATTGAGGGTCCACTCTCTCTGTGGTTCTTTTGTTTCTAGGTAATTTCCTCTAAATAGCCAATTTATTTTCCAGTCTCCAACTTCATACCTCTGATACTTCAAGTCAGGAGGGTTTTGCCACTTAAGTTGTGTCTATTGAGAACACGGTCAAAAATGCAGCAAATTTTCAAACCTTACCAGCCTCAGTTCTGAATTTTAAGGATACCTGACTTTCTAGTTTCTACTTCATTTTTTTCTGGCGTCCCTTATTCCAATCACATGTGGTTCATTGGTCAGCCAGGGATTTGTGGAGAGTTTATGCTCAGATTTCGGACTTTAGTACTTCTGTCACTCTCTTACTTCCAAAATTTTCTCCTTAAGGTCTTCATGCTATCATCTGCTCCTTCATATTATTATCTAGTCCTTTAACCTGGGAAGGCAGGTTGGGGTAGTTCACTGGGGAAACCATAATGTACCAAAGCCATAAAGGTATAGTTTTTGGCAGTCATACCAAACACAGTAGTCTAATTTTTTTAAAAATTTTTATTAAGATAATTGTAAACTTGCATGAATTTGGAAGGAATAATAGAGATTCCATATAGACTTTAGTTTCCCACAAAAGTAACATTTTGGAAACCTGTAGTACAATATAGTACTGTGATGCCAGAATACTGACACTGATCCACTGATCTAATTCACATTTCCCCATTTACGTGTATTTGTGTGTGTATTTAGTTCTACAAAATTTTATCATGTGTGTAGATACATGTATCCACCACCAAAGTCAAGCTACTCAATGGTTCCTTCACAAGGCTCCCTTTCATTGTCCTTTCCTGACCTCATCTACATCCCTCCCACTCCCATTCTTCCTTAACCCCTGGAAACCACTGTATTTCATTTGTCAAATTTTGTCATTTCAAACTGTTGCATGAATGGAACTGTGTGTTTCATAACCTTCTGGAATTGACTTTTTTCACTTAGCATAGTTCTTCAGGGATTCATCCAAGCTGTGAATCTATCAGAAGTTATTTCCTTCTTATCGTTGAATAGTATCCATGGACTAAATAAATACACCACGGTTTGTTAAGCCATTCACCTGCCGAAGGACACTGAGATGTTTCCAGTTTTTAACTATTACGAATCGAGCTGATACAAACATTTGTATACAGGATTTTTGTGTGTGAGCATAGATTCTCGTTTCTCCAGGATTAAATACCCAAGAGTGAAATTGCTGGGTCATATGGTAATTGCATGTTTAGTTTTAAAAGAAACTATCAAACTGTTTTCCAGAGTACTATACTATTTCTTTGTCACCAGCATAAGTGATCATTTTTTCCACCTCCTCACCAGCATTTGATGTTGTTATTATTCTTTATTTTGGCCATTCTAATAGGTATGCGGTGATATCTCATTGTGGTTTTAATTTGTATTTCCCTGGTGGACTCATGTCTAGAATATATAAAGGACTCTCAAAACGACCTTAACAATTAATGAGAAAATAGACAAAAGACATTGATGGATGTTTCACTGTAGAAGATATACAGTGGAAAATTCTAGATATGAGTCTTTTTAAACTGTTTCTGCAGGAGGAATTGCCTGATATCTTCATGTCACTAGTACTGTATGTCCCACTCTTGTAACTTTCTATAGTCATTTTTATGATGTAAAAAATGATTTAGAAATTACATGGAAAAATATTTACAGAATAATTATAAAATGGAATTTCATGATATATTTGAATATTTCTATGTACAGATAAAAGACTAGAAATAAATATACCAAAAGATACTATGATTATCTTTAATAATAGTAACATAAATGACTTTTGTCTATTTTCCATTTCTTTGTACTAGTGGCTGTTTAGAAAGTTATCTTCTATAATTACTAAATTATTTTAGCATTTTTATTAGGTTATAACTTAATCATTGCTGAAAATAGGTTTCTCACAGGAATTTTTATAGATTCCCTGATAAAGGAATATATTTGATAAGGTAATACATTTCCCTAAACCTCCCGAAATCGCAAGTAACTTCAAATAAGGAGGGCATATAGCTTTTTTATATTAAACAAGTGTTTAGGTAATGATTCCTACTAGATTTAGTGTTATCATCCATATAAATAACATGCACATAAAATATTATTAACTATAGTAACATCCCAGGAATAATTTGAGCAAGTTTTATAGTCTTATGGTCATATCCCCAAAAGAGGACATTAAGGCTAGTCTCCTAAAATATTAAAATTAGTATGCAATAAATTAATGGAAAATACACCAAAGAAATACTATCCAATATGAAGGTATATTTTGAGTTGAACAGTTTAAAAAGAAGTTTCACATACAATAAACAAAAACTAAGTAATGAACTAAAACTTTTATGAACATTTAGACGAAATCTCTTAGGATAAGCTGGACCCCAGGCAACTCTCTCTAATTTGCCAAAGATGATACTTTCAAATAATTGAGTCAATTAGGATTTTCTATAAATGCAGCTGAACATTCTGGATTGGCTTAGACAAATCCATATAATCTATTTAAAATTTACTTCGGTTCTTTTTTTTTTCCCCTCAGGACCAACAGGAAAACTGTCCTCCCCCAAAATCAGTAAACCCTGCACATTAAACTCAGTCATTTAGACTCAATTATCATATAATATTCCAGAAAGTTTTGATTTTTAATTTATAAAAGTTTATAAGTACCTATAATTAAAAGAAAACTAAAAGTTACTTATGAGATAATCAAGCTATTCCCATGCCAGGATTACAAAATTCTGAAATCTCTAGGTGAAGAGCATAAACCTTTCATCTTCACCATAAGGCCATTAACATTTAAAAATTGGCAAGGTTGGCATTTCATGTAGCAAATAATTTCTTATGATACTACCATCCACACATGAATACCAGTGGCCCATGTTCCAGCCTGACCCGGATATGCTTATCTTAGAAGTCACGAAATATTACTTTTAAGAGCATCCTTTTTGCCTGGAATAAGAGCTGGAGAGAGAAATCCTCAGAGTACAGTATTAATAATTAGCATGCTGATGATGAGTGTACCTTTAAGAGCTCATAAATTAGAAGTTCAAATCATGAATACTGCAAACACTCTGCTAATACATAGGCTCCTAAAAACACAGTGGGCCATAATGAGGGATTTGAAAAGGGGTATTTTTTAAAATTTATATATTATTCATTTCCCATTGGTTTTTATAACAAACAACTCCTCGAAGGAAATGAGCTGCCAAAGAAAAGTTACAGCAAAGTAATCTTGGGGCTTAGGACTAAATCAGCGAATAAGAAAATATTTTATTAGTGCTGAAAACTCTGCCCCCAACAGATAGAGCAGTGGACTGGATATAAAAGCTCTGATTTGCTCCTAAATTCACAGGGGATAAGAATTAAGGATTTAACTTATTGCTCCTGAAAGGCATTTTAAGTTATTCAACAGAAACGAAAACTGGCAATATGGTTATACTAATATTACATACCTCAGAAAGTCCTTCAAAAATTTCTCAGCGGCCCAGATCCTCAATTTACTTCATCTAGTAGAATGTTAGGTCCTGCCATAGGGTCCTTATTTTAATTTGAAAACATCCCATTGAGTACTGAGCACGTATGATGAGTTTATGCCTGAGGAGTTTCCCCTCTTGGTGCCATTCTCATTTTGGAAAACGTTGTTGAACAGATACACGTTACACCTTGAAAGAAATACCCAGTTGACTCTTTGGAATTCTCCAGTAAGATGCATTGGTCTTTTCATTTTTTTTCAGTGACGTATTTTGCAGAGACATATGTTAAGGATTGGGAACACACAAAGCTCACTTCCATCGGAGAACTTATGTTTTGGTGTATTGAGCTCTCTCATTACAAACATTTATGTTTTCCCCTACAGTGATGCCCACTGACCTAAAGCTAGCATCCTATAGCACACTTCTCTAAGAGACTCCAGCCATAGATGCATGCTTTTAATTCCACTTTCCCAACCCTCTGGCACTACATCCTTGTAGACAAATTGCTGTCACTGACCATTTTGTTAGTTACAGTATCGCTACTAGTTTAAGGTGAAACCTATTGCTTTTGCAAAAATGTCCAGGTAGATGGTCCCTGCTATGGACTGAATGTTTGTGCCCTCCCCACCCCACTCCAAATTCTTATGTTGAAGCCCAATTCTCAATGTGATGGCATTTGGAAGAGGGGTCTTTGGAAGCTAATTAGGTCAAGATGAGGTCATGAGGGTGAAGTCCCACGATGGGATTAATGTCTTTATAAAAAGGAGGAGAAACATAAGATCTCTCTCTCTCTGCATATGCCCACCAAGGAAGCCCAGGTGAGGACAGAAGCAGGAGGAAGGCCCTCGCTAGAACCTGGCCATGCCGGCACCCTGACCTTGGACTTCCAGCCTCCAGAACTGTGAGCAATATATTTCTCTTGTTTATAAGCCACCCAGTCCATGGTAATTTGTTCTAACAGCCCAAAGTGACCAAGACCTGTAAAGGTCTTATTTATGTTTTTGAAATTAATGAAAATTCAAAATTCATAGTTATTTGTAAGTATTCAACCCTGATTGGTAGGCCACACTTGGAAAAAATGTATTCACACTTTATTAAGGAATGTTTAATCCCAGGGAAGCAAGAGTAAGGGAAAGGGGGAAGTGAATCCGGGAAGGAGAGGAAACCAGGGCAGGTGGTGTGCCACCAAGCTGGCCTCAGCCCCCCACAGAACACAGCCCTGTCACTCGGTGGCTCGCCTGGGACAGTTATGTCTAAGAACAGTCCATCACGGGGAACAGTAGCAACACTTTATCTGCTGGCTCCTTCTCCTCTCCTGTCACTTACTGATCAAAGTTCTCCCTGTGGGCATTATTTTTCCCACACTTTTGGGTTGTGGTGCGAGGCCCCTCTGGGCAGCTACGGGGAAGGTCAGAGCCTTGTGAGTCCAGACCCAGAGGTGGGAACTGCCGTGGCTGGTGCCATGGTGAGAACAACGAAGTCCAGTCTTCAGTCCTCAGGAAAGGGATGTCCATGATAGCTTTAGGACCATAAGAACAGGATCTCTCCTGGGCCCATTTAGACAGGAAGCTGGGTAAGCAACTGAGGCCCAAAGTGAAAGAGAGCAGGCAGAGGCGGTGCATAACCGAACCTAATTCCCCTTCCGTCTCCCCTAGCAATGGATCCGTTTAGAGAATACATGGTTCTTCCTCAGAGATAGAAAACGGGTCAAGGATATTTTGCAAGGTATCTTTGAACAACAAAATGTCATGACCATATGGCAACAAGAGCCAAATGAATTATTGTTTAGCCAATTTAAAGCCTGGGTAGGGAGAACTGCAGTAAGATTTCAACGGTCTTGTTGACTTTCAGGGTTTGTGACCCTCGGAACTCCGTCCACAAATCCGATGAGTCCGTGTCAAGCATTTCTGTGCGTGATGGCTGAGAGAGAGGCACGGCTGCTTGGAAGCAAGGAATGGATGCAAATGACTTCTGCTACCATTCTATTTTTAAGAAATGTTGCAGATATGGAAATCGAAAGCAACAGGTAGCATTCTGCACAAAATATGTTCTGCCAGCTGGTGCCACTAGTCAGTCCTTCTCCCTTACAACTTTTTTTTTTTTTTTTTTGCTAACAAGCCTCTCTAGGGTCTGGCTGGGCACTAACTGACTGTGCTATGCCTGTGATCACTTTTCCAGCTCTCCTCCCAATTAGGTACTGACCCTTGCCTCCTTCCGCTAACAGGCACTTGTCTTTAACCTCCGATTGATGCGAACAACTCACTGACTTGGAGATGTGCATCTGTGTTGGCATGTCTGCCTGAGATTTCTAGCTTCCTGCCTGTGTCAGTCCTTTGTGCAATCAGGAGCTTAATTTCTATTTGCAAATAATGGCTAAAAAGCTGCTGGTAGCAGTGGCAGCCAAGAAAATGGCATTGAAATGATTTGCTTCCGCATGTGTCTTGAATTCAAAGGGCTCCTGTAGAGCAGGAACGATTTCTTGCTTAGCTTTGTATCCTCAGCGTCTAAGCCAGAATCTTCCATATTGGAAGGACTCGATAAATAGCTGTTGAATAAACGAATGGAACAAGGCAAGGTGGAGAAACTTGGCTCTACAAAGCACAAATTTAGAGTAGTGGAAAGAAAATTTGTATTTTTCCCATTATAATGTTATGTGGAACGTTTCAGGACATATATCCATGTGAATAAGCGGGATGGAAACTATACACATACTCACATGGCAATTTTGTTTTCAAAAGCATAGAATTGTAAATATATACATGCACGTGTATAGAGATATGTAAAGGAAAACATTTCAAGTAAATGCAGCAAAATGCAAATAACAGATATTTGTGGCCTGTGGGATTATAAGTCATTTTTGTTGTATTCTTTATATTTTTCAGATTTTCTAAATGAATATATATTATCATTTATAATTCAAAAAGTGATGCTGTAAAAGTCCACCTAAAATTGAATAAAGAGAAGAGGGAGATAAAATAAGAAATAGTCATTTTGTAATTTATCAAAATACAGGGTAAGGAATGTACCTGTTAGAGTAAAACTATTCCTACAGTAGTCTCCCCTTATCTGTGGTTTCATTTTCTGTAACTTCAATTAAACGTGGTCAACTGCAGTCCAAAAGTAAGTAAATAAAATGCAATAAGAGGGAGACCACATTCACATAAGTCTTTTTTACAGTATATTGTTATAATTGTTCTATTTTATTATTATTGTTCTTAATCTCATACTGTACCTAACTTATAAATTAAACTTTATCATAGGTATGTATGTATAGGGCAAAACTGAGTATATATAGGGTTCGGTACTATTCACTGTGTCAAGCATCCACTGGGGGTCTTGGAACATGTCTCCCAGAGATAAGGACAGACTAAGCTACTCATCATCATCATCATCATTACCATTGAATAATGTACTGGACATCAGGATGAGGTAGAGTAAGTTCTCCACCTTGAATGTACTTCTGCTATAGGTTTTTCTAATATCCCAAGACTTGAAGCACAGTATCAGTGGGGATGGAAGAGACTTCTCAAAGAATCCCAGAATGAAGATTTGGGGCAGGAGTATGCCCAGCTAATGCTACTACCCAGATAGAAGGTCACTCAGTCTCCCTGTCTCCCTACACAGAACTGGGCAGTTCCAGGGACAGAAAGCCACATTTTGATCCTTTTTCCAAATTCTCTCTCTGTGGAACTCTTCTAAACCTTCTCCCTTTGTTCAAATCTTACACAACACAAAACCAAACAAGAAAATTGGAAGGATTGTCATAGCAGACTTATGATTTAACACCAGTAGTTCCCAATGGGAGGCAATTTTGGCCCCTAAGGGACATTTAGCAATGTCTGAAGATGTTTTTTTTTGGTTGTCACAGCCGGGAAGGGAGGGGGCAGGTGCTACAAGCATCTCAGTGGTAGGTGTTGAACATCCTGCAATGTACAGGATAGCCCCCATGACAGACTTATTTGACCCAGAATGTCAACAATACTGAGGTTGTTTGACACTGCTTTAGAATATGAAAGAATGGATCCAAAATGAGAGTTACCACTTCTGCCACTATCAGGAACATGTGGCATTGGGCAGCCACAATGGAATGGTCCACTCTGGGGACTGACACAGGTACCAGAAAACCACCACCATCACAACTATTGATTTCAGAGCTACAGCCTGCTTCTTAGATCCACGTTGGCAGGAAAGAAAATTGGATGTCCTTCCCCATAGCTGGACCCCACAATTCATGATGACTGACAGGGGCATGTAGAAAGAAAACTCAAGGCTTCCCCTCCGGTGCGTGCAGCAGAGAAAGCAGTGAGAAAAATGCGCCTGGCCTGTGCTTTACTCGTGCATTCGGAACCTTTGTCTAGAGCATCTGGCGTGTGATCCAAATTAAGTGATGCTGGAAAATGAAGTTTTGCTTTCACAACCTTGCACTATAAATGGAGAGCAGGACGGCCACTGACTGAGTTTTCTCTATCCACCACAATATCGTATTTATATTTAAATACAGTCAGTGCTCTCACCAGCCCCTTTATCACTCCTGGCTTCGTCATTTCTGAATTGATAGCTCTCTCAATTAGCTGGCTTTAGTTTTCAAGATATTTTTCCCCCAACAGGGGCTCACAGGCTCTACCTTTCCTAATTTGGTCCATGTTTGACAATGCCTCTTTGCAAGCATTAGCAATAAAAGCAACTTTGCTGGGTAATGTGCCTTTGGGTGGTCCTCTCTCTCCCTCGAAACACTGCAGACATTGATTCCTGTCTTCTGACATTGGAAGCCACCATGGAAAAGTCTGAGGCCAGTTGGATTTCTTTCCCCATGTTCATGATTTTCTTTTCCTGCCTGGAAACCTGAAGGGTGGGAAATGCTCCTGAATTGGTGTGTGTTGTTGATTTGCACTTGTGGTTCTTTCCTCATTTCAAGGAAATTCTTTTGTGTAATATATTTGAATGCATTTTTTTTTTTTTTTTTGCTTTGGGGCGAATATGCACCTTAGAGAGACCACTTACGCTGATTGTTTTAGTCTTATTTATCTATTAGCATTCTTACTGTTTTAATCCCATCTGGATTTACTATAGTGTTCTCTCTGTGTCAATAATTAAATTTTCAATGTTGATTCTCTTAATATCTCTACTTATTGATCTGCTTACTTAGGTCTACAAATCACTCTGTTGTTTTAGCAACTAATATATGAGAAATGCTGGACACAACAGGATACACTCAGGAAAAAGTTCATCCGCTTCCTCCCACTGTCTCTTCCAGCCTGCACTCTGTGCTAATCCTTGCTGGTTCTTACACAAAAAGCAGAACAAGTCCCAGAGCTTCTCTAGTCCCTTTCAAGTCTTAAGAACAGTCTCATTTCAGTAACTAAAAAGTCCAGTCTAGGGTCTATTATAATTCTCAATTTTAAATTGTTCCCCTTGCCCAGTTCAGATCCACTTTAAGCAGTGAAGTCTTTAGTGAGTACAGGAGGTGTGGTCGTTTCTCTTCCTCCTCTGCCCGTCCTTCTACAGCCGCCTGGCCAGCTCAGTGTCTGAGGCCTGAAGACTCTAACCCAGGAAGTCGTGGTTTAGCAGTCAGCCCTCTGGAGGGTCGCAGGAGCACAAAGGCAGATTCCTTCCCTTGGGTGCTTTTCAGTGGCTCCTGTTTGGGGGGCTTCTGACCACAGGTCCCATGACACTTGTAATGCCCCTCTTCCACATCCCACCTTCCATCCTTTCCTTGGAATTCCTACTCTCCAACCCTCTCCTGGGTCATTTGGCTCCACCCAGAAGCTCCCTTGGGTGGAGTCTCTCGCACTGCCCCTGTGAAACCATCCTCTTTCTCTAACATGGAGGTAAGTATAGATGGCTCCCAACTTACCGTGGTTCGACTTATGACTTTCAACTTTATGATGGTGTGATGGTGTTTTGAATACTCATACAACCATTCGGTTTTTCACTTTTGGTACAATGTTCAATAAATTACACAAGATATTCAACACTTTATTATGAAATAGGCTTTGTATTAGATGATTTTGTCCAACTATAGGTTAATGTAAGTGTTCTGAGCACATGTAAGGTAGGCTAGCCTCAGCTATGATGTTCGCTAGATTAGATACATTGAATGCATTTTCAACTTATGATATTTTCAACTTCCAATGGGCCTATCGAGACTGAACCCCATCATAAGTTGAGAGGCATCTGTACAGCTTGTTCTTTGCACTACCGCCACCGGCCTAAACCAGAAGGGACAGACATCCCCCTCCGTTAGCGTTTGCCTTGCAACACATTCAGCTGGGTTTAGGTGGGACACACAACCCTCTCCTCCCCCATGGCAGATGGTGTGAAAACAAAAAGCTGTACCACACCAACACCTTTCTTCTTATCTTCCTCCAACCTCAACTGCCTACATAAGCCAGAGGTGGGTAGTGTCGAAACCTGGCCAACCAGCTTTGCCAACTCTTAGCATGTACTGCTTTGGTGATTTAGTTCTTCACTTTAAGATATGAGGGTACTCAGCATCTATTACGTTTTTAAATACAAGTATGTCGCATGCAATAATTGAGACATATTTATACTAAAAAACATAATTGTGTTAATTTGCTATTGTTGCCATAATAAATCACCACAAATGTGGTAGCTTAAAACAACACAAATTTATTACCTTACAGCTCCATAGGTTAGGAATCCAGCATGGCTCTAATGGGGCTAAAATCAAAATTTTCGTTGACAGGCCGTCAATCGTTTCTGGAGGCTGAAGGGGATCTCAATATAGGGAACACATTCTCCTCATGGCATATGCTGTGGCAAGGCGCCTTGCCCTCCTCTGGCCAATGAAGGATAATTAGACCATTTTCACCAAGTGTTTAATTAAATTTTAAAGGGAGAGAGAAAAATGGCGGATTAGGGGTGACCTCCTGGCTCTCTGCTCCCACAGCGGGAGGTGAAGAACACGGACACCCACACGCGAGTGAGGCGCTCTCCCACAGGATCGGCTTTGCGAATCTGCAAAGAAGCAGCGAGGGAC
>CAUYSK010079837.1:0-15903 GCA_963575035.1 Avahi laniger | reverse complement strand
TACAGTCATGCTACATGCTCTAGAACATGAGAGCATATTCCTCCCTCCTAGCTACAATTTTTATCCTTTAAGCTTATCTCTCCCTTCTCCCTGCCCTTCCCATCCTCTAGTATCCCCTGATCCTCTCCTCTATGCTTCGCAACCTCCAATATCCTCTGATCCTCTGGTCATTGTCCCCGATCTTTTTTTTTTTAGACAAGATCTCACTCTGGCACTAGGGCCAGTGCAGTGGCATCATCATAGCTCACTGCAACCTCAAACTCCTGCACTCAAGTGATGCTCCTGCCTCAGCCTCTCGAATAGCTGGGACTACAGATGTGCACCACCATGCCCAGCTAATTTTTCTGTTTTTTGTAGAGACAGGGTCTCACTCTTACTCAGGCCAGTCTCAAACTTCTGGCCTCAAGCAATCCTCCTGCCTCGGCCTCCCAGAGTGCTAGGATTACAGGCATGAGCCACCACGCCCGGCCTTATCCCCTATCCTTAACACATTTACTGTCATGCGAGTTGTAGTTAACTCACACCAGGTTTGTGCCCAGGGCCTGGGCACAACCCTGGGCAAAACCCGGTAGTAAGTTCCTGAAAATCTTACTTGTTGATGTTCTTATTGTTACAATTAATATTGACAATTTAATTCTAAAAATGTGGATTAAATGAATAGAAGTCAATAACAAATTTTCCATTAAATTAAAAAGGATCATTTTGTTTTCAAAGTTTTTATTCTATTTTTACAATAATACACCATGGCCCCAAACAAAAAAATTTTTTTTCTAGTGTGGTAGCCAATGTGTTAACCATCAAGTCTCATCCCGCTTGGCTTTAAATGAATGATCATTCTAAGCTTCTGCTGTCACCAGGGGAAAATGATTCTTCCCACCAAAAGAGGCTTGTATGCCACCCCTTCTGTCCAGCATGGTGGAGTACACTCTGGCAGAAACTTATAGAATCTATCACATACCATAGACACTAAACTCTCCAGGTAGAGTTAAGTATCATTGCTGCTCCTGCTGAGATGAGTCTGAGAACCTTGAACCCTCGGTTTCCCTGATCCCTCTGGGAATAGAGGCAGCTTTCTCTCCCTTGCTGGAGGAAAGCAGCCTCCCATCACCTGGATACCACAGATAGTCCTCACTTGAGGGGGCCACTACAAGATGATCCTTGCCCTTCACAAGATGCACCCTCGCCTCACCGCATTCCTTCCAGACCTCTAACTAGGGTCAGTTCTCAGCAGAGCCCCAGAGAGGGAAATGCAGTCCAATTGCAGACACAGTTGGCAAAAACTATTCACCAAGTATTTGGTGACTCGATTAGTAGCACTCTCAGGAACTTAACAAATGCAGGAGTGGGAGTCCCCACATCCCATTCAATCTATACATATGGTCTTTGCAAAAGCCAAATGGGTTTGCATGAACAATGGAAGACTATCAAGACCTTATCTAAGTTGCAGTCCCAATTGCACATGGCTGCTGAATTGAATGTGGTATCTCTGCTGAAACAGATCCACACACCCTTTGGTCCCTGGGTTGTGAATATCCATCTGACAAAAAAGTCATTTTCGAACCTCCTTGGGAAAGATGATCAAAAGCTGTTGTGTTTCACACAGAAGGGATATAAGTGCACATGCGCTGCCTTTGCCCAGGCTGTGTCCATTCCCTTGCTCTCTGCAATCTTGACAGTCCCCAGAATATCCTGCTGGCCTACTTTAGTGTTCACATTATGCCAACTGGACATGGTGAACAGGGTGTGGCCCGTACTCTGGATGCCGTAGTAAGACACACGAGAGTGGAACACAAACCCTTCACAGTATCAAAGTCCTGCATATTGGTGAAGATGTTAAGAGTCCCACAGTTTGAGGCTTTTACATACCTCAAGGTAGTTAACAATTAATGGGAATTAAAGGAAGTCAAGAACGTATGAAGCAATTCTTATTTGCTGCGAGCGTTTCATTCAGTTTGTGTTTGCGTCCCGAGTAGACGTACAGACCATGCTACAATCACTTCTTCTTATTGTCAGAGGCCGAACTGTGTCCTCCCCCTCCCCTGAGAGAGATGTTGAAATCTTAGTCCCTAGTACTTCAGAATTCGACTTTATTTGGAAATAGGGTTGTTGCAGATGTATAGTTAAATTAAGATGGGGTCTCACTGGAGTAGGGTGGACCCTAATCCAATGTAACTAGTGTCCTTATAGGAAGACGGCCATGTGAAGACAAACACATGCAGGGAGAACGCCACCGCTGACAACAGAAGCAGAAATTGGAGTTCTGCAGCTGCAAGCCAAGAAATGCCAAAGATTGCCAACAATCCACCAGAGGCTAGTGGAGGTAAAGAAGGATTCCTCTAAGGGGTTTAGAGACCATGATTTCGGACTTCTAGCCCAGAACTGTGAAAAAGTAAATTTCTGTTGTTTTAAGCAACTCAGTTTGGAGTACTTTTGTTATGGCAGCACTGAGAAACTAATACATTTATATAAATGATTTCTCTTTGATCAAGTACCTAAGATGTATTGATTAGGAAAAAAGTGTTTCCATCCTTTTTACCCATTTCCTCCCTTTTTAGGGACTTCAGAAGTTTCTGAATTAAAAGGCTATTTTCAGGAATAGTAAGACAAGTATCAATTTTGGATGCATTTAATTATAATTTACAAATGAGCAGCACCGCTTCCAAAAAGATCTATGCTACATCCATCTGGGATTCAAAGATGAACTGAATGAACTCACTACCCCTGCCAGCCCTAATAGATACGCAATTCTCTCTGAGAATAGCAGAGCATTATTCTAAAATTTAAGTAATCGCTAAAGCTGGGTGACAGAATGCCTTTATGTGGGGCCTTCACAGGCATGGCTATGCCAGAATTAATTAAGTAGGTTTATTTGCATCAATAAATTATTATCCAAGGTAAAATAAAAGTTATTCGATTTGTTCACATTCAGTTTCTTTTAGGTGTACAATTAGTGGTTTAAGTCTATTGCAAAACAATTTCAGCCAAGAAATCAATTTTAGCACCTACAAAAAAGCCAAACCAGGCTATAATTACAATCTTCCAAATGCTAATTGCATACAGTTTTGGATGGGAAATATACATATGTATATATATCATCTTACTGTTTACCACCAAAAAATTATACTTGCATAAAACACGGGAAAATTATCTACATTATTTATGACTCTCAAAGGTTAGGATGCTCCTTTTAAAGCCCCTTTAGGATTGGCCTATATTAGTGATTAATTGTCTTCCTGAGCTGTATTTGTACCTTTTATTCTTCTTGTGCTATCAGAAGCTCAAATGGGTTGACACGGAGAACCCCACAGCAGGAGATAGCAGGCGCCAGATATCAGAGAGGAACTGGGACCTCCAGAGAGGGGACTGGGGTTCTGGGAGCTTCTGCTGTCTGCAGTGTCAGTTTCCTTGGCTGGACAACCAATTCACAGTGCTGTCGTCTGTAAGAGGAAAGGTCATGAGCTGGAGGATGAGCAACTAGTGGAATGATTGATGTAAACAATGTTTGTTTCTTGCTAATAGTATGAAATTAGAGACATGCTCCAAGCAGGCCATGAGGTGACCACCTTGATGGAGAACAGTGAGAAGTCAGACAACATTCCACAGGTTGTTCTGAGAGCCAGTGGCCTCTAGAGCAGTCTGTCTCAAAAATCTGGGTAAGTCACTTCGAGCAATTTAAGAATGCAATCGGTATACATTTGAGTGGGGTTTTGTTATATTGATGATATTCTCTCACTCTCTGCCAAAACCACACTCGCTGTGACAATGATGCCTTGCATTTGCATGGCAGGTTCATGGTCATTTGCAAGTGATCACCACTGTCACACCCATCTCAGAGTTGAAGAGGAAACTGAGTGAACTGAAGAAGAATTTGAGGATTGGAGAAATTGGGTGATTCATCCAAGGCCCTACAGCTACTCCAGCACCACATTTTGACGTTATACATATTTAACATCTGCATTTCACAAGCAATGGTGAATACTACAATAAACATACATAAATAAACATAAATTATTTTCTTTATTGTCAGGAGTTATTTTGTATGTTATTCACTGTACCACACAGTGTCTTCTTTCCTGGACTGTTAAGAGAAATTCCTAACATCTTAGCACCATGAAAACTGCTCTCCCAAGCGTTGGGGTAGTTGCCTATTCAGGTAGCTCATTATCCCGCTGGAGAAATGGATGTTTACTCCTCTGGGTCACCTTTTCTTGTAATGACACCTACACGTCTCTCCAAGGTGCCCAGGTTTTGAAAGGGAGAGTGAGAATTGATTCACAGATGAAGATGGGAGAGGCAGGTAGAATGGGTAACAGTGACTAGGACGAGAAGGTGTCGGCTTCCCCCACACTGACCCCTGCATGGCTCACTCATGGAGATGTCACGTGACTTTGGCACTAAGTTTGAGGAGAGACAGTGATGAATGCTCCTAGAAGAAAGAATGGTGGGCAGTGGGAAAGAATTCTTAGGTGACGTTTTGGTGGAACTGGGAAGTGTTTAGTCTGGATTGAAGAAGTCTTGGGAAACGTGATACCTGCATTCTCTTGCGTGGAGAGCCAGCAGATAAAGAGCCTTGAGAAGCTCTTTGGTGGATGCACAAGGCATAGTGAGATCACTGAGAAAAGTTCGCCAGCAAGGAAAGCTCACCTCAATTTAAGAAAAAGCATTCTAACAATTACAGCAGACAAACAGTGGTCAGGGTGTCCTGTGGAACCTTCCATCCTTGGCTGGAAGTTTACAAGCCACGACTGGATGTCGGTCAAAAAGAGCAGCACATGAGGTCTCTTCTACCCCCAAATGCTGATGATTCTAAGAATAAGTTTGCTTGGCTCCCTGGTTTCTTTATTCTTTGGTGTTTGCTAGAGACCGCTCCACAGGGCAGTAATTCTTTCCGCCTACCGTGATTTCGAGGCTATGTCATAGTATCATCCCTTGAGCTTATTCCTTCTATTCCAGCTCCTTGCCTCCCCAGCATGATGCCCTCAAGGTTCATTCGTCTTGTCACATATTGCAGTTGAGGCCTCTTTTGTAAGGCTGGATGCTATTCCATTGTATGTATATATCACATTTTCTTTGTTCTTGCATCAGCGGAAATTTAGGTCATCTCCATTCGTTGGCTATTATAGGCAGTGTTTCCATGAACATGGGAGTGCAGATATCTCTTTGAGATCCTGATTTCAGTTTTGCTGGACCATAAGGTAGTTCAATATATTTTTAATTTTTCTGAGGAAAGTCCATCCTGTTTTCCACAGCAGCTGCACCACTTTACCCTCCCCCGACAGTGGAGAAGGTTGCAGTTCCTCCACATCCTCACAACCGATTGCTCCCTGTTCCCCGCACGGTAAGTCCCACTCATCATCTTCAGTGAGCAGCTTATCTCACGTCTGTATAGCACAGCACTCCTGGAGGAGCCCAAGGCAAACCTTTCTTAGGGGCACTTTCTGCTTTGTATAATTTTCTATAATCCAACTGCTAGGGATTCATCCTAGGTTAAATGTTGTTCATTCACTTAAAACAAGAATTTAAATGAAATTGAGGGGCTTTTCCCACACACCCTCCATATTAAATAATGACAAACAGAACTATGCCGTGGGGTCAGAACGGGCACACGTAAGAAAACAGGCGTATTGGTTGAGCAGTACGGCTACAAGAGGTCCCTCAAGAGCTCACTGAGTCCTTCCCACCTGTTCAGCGTAGGGGTAGGCAGAAGAAAAACAGGACGTGGCCCTGCCCACAATGGCACCAGTCACAGTGAGGCAAATAATGCCAGCGATTGCAACAGAACAAAAGCAGATAATATATGCTAAAGAGCTAAATTGAATATTCCCGTAAACAGATGGGAAAGACTGTGGGCTGGATGACAGAAGTGCTGGGTGATTCACACATAACTGGTGGAGCAAACATCCCCACGAGGGCCTATTAATGAACAAATGTCAACATACAGTGAGATCTCTACCGGCTCTATCCTCACTGCAATCTTGTCCGACATTTTGATAAATGATTTGGATAAGAAGAGGGACGGTATAATTGATCAAATCTGTGATATCATGGGACTGGAAATAAGAGTAAATACATTGAATAATAGAATCGGAGTCCTAGAAGCCTGTAGTCAGTCCCATCTGCCAGCGTGGTCAGTGGTGTGGCCTGCGCAGACAGAGGGAGGAGACTCACTTGTCATGGCCAGTGCTGTGCTTGCCACACCTTGGCGGCCTTGCTAGGGCAGCTCATTCAAAGGGGAATTTTAAAGTAGAGCAGATTCTTGGCAGAATGACCAGGAAAATGTGCCTTGAAACCAATGTAACGGGGAAGAAGATATGCAATCTAGCATAGGGACGATAGCCTATGATCTTCTGATCATCAGTTTCACACATTTAAAAGAAGAGATAGAAAATAGAACTTCAATTTATTTGGTGTCATTCTGCAAGGCCAAACCAAGATAAGACACAGATTTTAACTTTATCATATAAGCCATGCAAAGGAAAAGAAAAGGAATATTGATTTAGTACCTATCCAGTGCCAGAAACTGTACTTAGCATTTCATATCATCCTCCCAGCAATCAAATAAGATATGAAATATTTTCCTGCTTTGCAACTATTCCATTTATCTATTGCTGAATAACAAACTACTACAAAACTTAGTAGCTTAAAACAACAATATATTATTCTTACACCTCATCATTTTGTGGACTAGTAATATGGACAGGGCAGAGGTAGAAGAGCTTGTCTCTCCTCCATGGTGTCCAGGGCATCAGCTCGGATGTCTTGAACCGTCGAGGCTGTTCAGGCAACTCCCTCTCTTTCCACACCCTGTCTCGTCATCTGTGTTCTTCCTCACGACACGGCGGCTTCGGGATAGAACTCCGCACACAGTGGCTCAGGGCTCCAAGAGAGTGAGGCACGCGCTGCCACTCCTCTTAGGTCTAGGCCTGGATCGGACCATTGCTTCCTCTTTCCTCCTCTGGCTGGGGTAGTTGTAGCACCAGCCCACATCCAGGGAGAGGGAATGAAAGGAATATCAGCACGATTCATGGCCATTTTTAATCCGTTACACAGGCAGGGAAGTACAGTAAGGCAGGAAGTGGCTGAGCCAGGACTCAAACTATGTTTGACAATTATCCTTCCCCCTCCCACCTCTCATCACCCTCGGGAACACATCTGTGTGCAAGGGTTCAGGGGTCTCCTCTAAGATGACCTTAAACTGTGTGTTTTCGAGCCTAGCCTTGCTTCCAAGCTCCAGACCTTTACCTCCAAATGGGAATTGCTCGTCTCCCCTTGAATTTCCTTGAATTTCCTCAAAGCAATTCAGACTCAGCAGGATGAGACAAGAATTCAGAACTTATCAATGGAGATGGATCCTGTCTCCATCCCAAACTAGGCAAACCAGCAGCCCCAAACACCCGCCAGAACCTCACGGTGACTCTGTCCCTGCTCTCTCTCTCATTTCCTGTGTCCAGCCAGCTCACCGAGGCCTGTGGATTTTCAGGCACGACCGCCTGCAAAGCTGCTCAAGGATCCGACCTGCCGACCCCTCCAGCCTCCCTCTGGCCACTCTCCGTACCCTGTGCTCATCCGCCCCAACCACACTGCCTGCTGCTCCCGGAAAGGCTTCTCCTCGGAGAGACCACCCTGTCAATCGTTACCTGATATCGCAGTATCTGTTTATTTGCTGATTTACTTATTGTCTGCATCTCCCACCAGAACGGTGCTATTCAACAGAAATATAATTTGAGTCATGTATGTAGTTTTACATTTTACAGAAGCCACTCTTAAAGGGGGAAAAAGAAACAGGTGAAATTAATTTCAAGAATTTATTTTATTTAACCCAAGATATCCAGCACGCCATAATTTCAGCCTGTAATCAATATGAAAAAAATCATTAATGAAATACCTTTATACGTTGGGCCTAAATTTTGAAATCTGGTGTGTGTTTTGCACTTAGCACTCTTCTCATTCAGACTAGCCACGTTTCAAGGGCTCGGTGGCACGTATGCTGGTAGCCAGCGTCTCAGCACAGTTCGAAACAGAAGCTCCCGGACAGTCTGGACTTTACCCTCCTTGTCCATCTCTCTCCATGGTGCTCCAAACAGAGCCCAGCCCTTGGCAAATTTTGCCATTATTCTGCTTATCATATTATTCTTTTTTTCCCCAAAATTTTTGAGGTATAGTTGACAATTAAAAATTTTATATATTTAAAGTGTATAATTAGATGGCTCAATATATGTATACCTTGTGAAATGTTCCCCACAATCAAACTAATTAACATATTCATCACCTCACATAGTTACCATTGTCTTAGTGTGGTGAGAACACTTAAGGTCAACCTTTTCAGCAAATTTCAAGTGTACAATACAATATTGTTAACTCTAGTCACATTGCTGTACAATAGATCTCCAGAACTTATGTACCTTACATAACTGAAACATTGTACCCCTTGACCAACATCTCCCTACTTCCCTCTCCCCCACCCCTGGAAACCACTATTCTACTCTCTGTTTCTGTAAGTTTGACATGTTTACATTCCACATATAACTGAGATCATGTTGTATTTGCCTTTCTGTGCCTGGCTTATTTCACATAGCATAATGCTTTCCAGGTTCATGTTGTTGCAAATGGCAGAATTTCCTTCTTTTTAAAGGCTGAATAATATTCCATTGTATATATATACTACATTTTCTTTATTCACCTGTCCATGGACATTTAGGTTGTCTCCATATTTTGACTATTGCGAATAATATTACAAAACTATAGTAATCCAAATAGCATGGTAGTGGCATAAAAACAGATACATAGACCAGCGAAACAGAATAGAAAGCCCAGAAATACACTCAAACACATCTGACAGCTGATTTCATTTTCTTTGGACATACAGGTGCCAATGGGGTTGCTGATCATATGGTAGTTCTATTTTTAATTTTTTTGAGAAACCTCCCTACTATTTTCCATAGGGCTGTACCAATTTACAGTCCCACCTACAGTCTACAAGAATCCCTCTTCTCCACATCCTCGCCAACACTTTTTGTCTTGTCTTTCTGATAATAGCCATCCTATCAGGTGTGAAGAGATATCTGGTTGTGTTTTTGATTTGCATTTCCCTGATGGTTAGTGATGCTGAGCACCTTTTCATATATCTATAGGTTATTTGCATGTCTTCGTTTAAGAAATGTCTATTCAAGTCCTTTGTCTATTTTTTAAAAATTTTAACTTTTTTAAAAAATTGAGACAGGGTTCCACTATGTTGCCCAGGCTAGTCGCAAACTCCTACACTCAAGCAATCCTCCTGCCTCGGCCTCTCAGGTAGCTAGGATTATGGGTGCACACCACCATGTCCAGCTTACTTTTGTCCATTTTTCAATCAGGTTATATGTTTTTTCTATTGAGTTGTACGAGTTCCTTATGCATTTTTGATGTTAACCCCTTATATGATAAATTCTTTGCAGATATTTTCTCCCATTCTATAGTTTTCCTTTTCATTTTGTTGACTGTTTCCTTTGTTGTGCAGAAGCTTTTTATTTTTTTATTTTTATATATATACATTTGGGAGTACACGTGCAGATTTGTTACATGGGTATGTATATTGCATAGCGGTGAAGTCTGGGCTTTTTGTATAATCTTCACCCAATTAGTGTACATAGTACTTACTAGATAATTTCTCCTCCCACACCCCCCTCCCACCCAATGTCTATTATTCCACTGTTTATGTCCATATGCACTCATTATTTAGCTCCCACTCATAAGTGAGAACATATGGTATTAGACTTTTCGAGTTATTTCATTTGAGGTAATGGCCTCCAGTTCCACCCATGTTGCTGAAAAAGACACAATTTCATTTTTTTTTATGTCTGGGTAATATTCCACAGTGTGTGTGTGTGTGTGTGTGTGTGTGTGTGTGCGTGTACCTCACATTTTCTTTATCAGTTGACGAGCACTTAGGTTGATTCCATATATTTAGTATTGTAAATGTCGCAATAAATATATGAGTGTAAGTATCATTTTGATAGAAGAAGCTTTTTAGTGTGATGTAGTCCCACTTGTTTCTGTTTGCTTTTGTTGCCTGTGCTTTTGGTGTCATATCAAACAAAATCATTGCCAAGACCAACGTCACGGAGACTTTCCTCCATGTTTTGTTCTTGGAGTTTTACAGTTTCAGGCCTTATGTTTAAGTCTTTTTGAGTTGATCTTTGTGTATCTTTGGTGTAAGATAAGGATAAAGTTTCATTCACGTAGATATTCAGTTTTCTAGCAGCACTCCTTAAAGAGACTATCTTTTCTCCATTATGTGTTCTTTGGTAACTTTATTGAAGATTAGTTGACCAGATGTATTTGAGTGTATTTCTGGGCTTTCTATTCTGTTTCATTGGTCTATGTATCTGTTTTTATGCCACTATCATGCTATTTGGATTACTATAGTTTTGTAATGTATTTTGAAATCAGGGAATGTGATGCCTCCAGTTTTGTTCTTCTTGTTCAAAATTGTTTTGTCTATTAAGGCTCTTTTGTGGTTCCACATGAATTTTAGGATTTTTTTTTCTATTTTTTGTAAAGAATGTCATTTGGGATTTTGATAAGGATCGCACTGCATCTGTTGATCCACTCTGGGCAGTATGAACATTTTAATACTATTCATTCTTTCAATCAATATGGATTCTTTTTCATTTATCTGTGTCTTCTTGAACTTTCCTCATCAATGTCTTATAATTTTCAGTGTCCAAGTCTTTCATCTCCTTGGTTAAGTTCATTCCTAAGTATTTTATTCTTTTTGTTGCTATTATAGATGGAATTGTTTTCTGGATTTCTGTTCATTGTTTATGCATAGAAGTGCAACTGATTTTTATATGTTGATTTTGTATCCTGAAATTTTACTGAATTCATTTATTAGTTCTAACACAGTTTCTTTGTTGTTATTGCTGAGTCTTTAGGGTTTTCTATGTATATGACCATGTCACCTGCAAATAGAGATAATTGTACTTTTTCCTGTCTGACTTGGATGTCTTTTATTTCTTTTTCTTGTCTAATTGCTCAGTTCTGACTTCAAGTACTATGTTGAATAGAAGTGGTTAGAGTGGACATCTTGCCTCGTACCAGATCTTTGAGGGAAAGCTTCCAGTTTCTGCCCATTGAGTATGATGTTAGCTGCTATCGTACTATCCTTCAGCAATCTTCTCCAGTTCTACCTCTGCCACTGAGTCTTCCAAAAATGACCCAGTCCTCAGATCCCCTTTTCTGAATGTCCATAAAATTTGTCATCTGTAACTTTTATTTTACATGTCTTTTATGTCACCATGTGTTGTTCCCTAAGTGAAATGTAAAATCTGGGAAGGTGCGGACCACATCTCACCCTGAGGGTAGAGAGCATGGCGGAACAGAAAGACAGGGGACTGGGAGCCAAAAGGCTGTGCGTCTGTCCCACCTATGAACTGGGACACTCTGGGCAAATTCTGAACATCTCTGACCCTCTTTTCCTCTCTATAAAACAGGTAAATCCCCAACTGTAGCCTTAGCCATTGTAAAAATTATAATAAAACAACATAACAGTGGAAAACAAACAACTCAATTAAAAATGGACAAAGGACTTGAATAGACATTTCTCCAAAGAAGATATACAGATGGCCAGATAGCTCATGAAAAGATGTTCAACATCACTAAGCATTAGGGAAATGCAAGTCAAAACTATAATGAGATACTACTTCATATCCATTAGAGTGGCTACTATTATTAAAAAACAAAAACCCAGAAAATAACAAATGTGGACAAGGATGTGGAAAAACTGGAACCCTTGCACATTGCTAGTATGACTGTGAAATAGTAAAATGGTGAAGCCACTTTGGAAAAGGTATACCAGTTCCTCAAAAAAAGTGAACATACAATTACCATATGATCCAGCAATCCCACTGCTCGACATACACTCAAAAGAATTGAAAGCAGGATATCAACAGATATGTGCACACACATGTGCATAGCAGCATTGGTCACAATAGCCAAAAGACAGAAGTAACCCAAGTATCCAAAAATGGATAATGAATAAACAAAATATGGTCATCCATACAGTGGAGTATTATTCAGCCACTAAAGGGAAGAAAATTCTGATACATGCTGCAACATGGATAACTCTTGAGGACATTATGCTGTGGTAAATAAGCTAGTCACAAAAAGACAAATACTGTGTGACTCTGCTTATATGAGATACTAGAGTAGTCAAATACACAGAGACAGACAGTAGAATGGTGGCCGCCAGGGGCTGGGGGAGGAGGGAACGGGGAGTTGGTGTTTAACGGGCAGAGTTCCAGTGTGGGAAGGTGAAAAAGTCCTGGGGATGGATGGTGGTGACGGCCACGAAACACTGTGACCGTACTTAACGCCCCTGGACTGTGCACTTAAAATGGTAAATTTTATGTTATATATATTTTGCCACACACACACAAACCACACATACAACATAAGGGGGCGTTATTCCTGATCCCTCTTACCTCTCCCTGTCACCCACCCGCCCCTCTCCTGCGCACATTCCAGATCCCGGGAAATGCTTGCTAGGCTGTCCGGGCAGAACGCAGCCTCCTCTTTTCTTCTTCCCCTGCCCGTCTGCCGTCGTGCGTAGCTGGCTATCTTACCTGAACGCATCTTTTAAACCATACCAGTCCAAAAATTTTTAATGTGACAAAGCATGAAAAGGGATGGAGAAAGCAAGGGAGAGAGATGTGTGTGTCTCATGCATTCACGGATTCGAATTTATACTCCAATGATCTTGTTATTTTTAAAGTCTGCTAAAGCTGGTTCCACCTGCTGGTTTCTTTCAGTGCCGTGAATCTGTGTGTGCATTCTCCATATGCTTTGGAGTCAGCGTACACGAGCTGTTTGTCCCCTGCCTGGCTTTACACAGCAGAAGAGGCACAAACAGAATCCACAGCATGTAAGACAGGGAGCCCGGAGTCCCACACCAGGCAGCACTCGGTGTGTGCAGGAGCCAAGGGAAGCAATAAGACTTAATAACCTCACCTGTTCTCCTAATTGCTTTCTTTTCCTCACAAAAGAACCACACCAGCAGCTCTGGTGGCCCTCGGGGAAATCTCTGCTTGTTATGAGGCTGGTGGGCAATCCTTTCATCACTGTGAAATGCTGGCAGTTTGTGTCAACAAATCCAATTTCAGTCAATCAATAGGCACCCGGGCTCCCAGCTCTGTCCTCCCAGCCGGGCGGAGCTGCAGAGCTCGCCTCCCTCCCGCCTACCCGTTGCCACACACCCTGGAACCCCAGCTGCAAGAGACACTGCCCACTGCTGCCGGCTGGGTGGGAGGATGCCCAGGCTGCCCAGGGCAGGCTGGACGCGGCAGGCGCAATTGACAAGTTTGGTCCCACCGGAAAGACATGCGATGTGCAGGTTAGAAGTGCCAGGTTTGTGCAGACAAGCTTGGGTACAAGGTCTGGTTCTGCTACTTCGGACTGTATGACCTTTACCTTAACGGCAAGTTCTTCACCTCCTTGAACTCTAGCTTTCTTAGTTATAATGTATAGTGGGAAGATAATGGCTCCTGCCTGCAGGACTATTGGTAAAAAGTGTTATAATGTTTGCAAAGCACCTTGCCCAGTCCCTGGGCACACAGTAAAAAAACGCAGGGGAGTGTAGGTGACACTAAGTCTGACAAGCCAAATAGGGCAATAAATGGGAGCTAGCATGATTTTTACTATCATCATTGGCAGCATCTTTGTCACCATTGTCATGTTGAGGGTTGCGTAGAAAAGAGCTCCGAACTCTCTGCCCATGGGGTGCGGGGTAGGGGAGAAGAGCCCGTGAGGTTCTGCCAGTGCAGGACAGAACCTTCACCTCTAGTTCAGGAAGATGCACTAAGCAGAGATGCACACCGGATGTCATCAATTTTGTAAAAAGAAATAATGAAACTGTAGTGTGCCCATCAAAGGGCTGCCACCAGCCCTGGGAGGGCGTTCCCATGTAGAAGTGCTGTTGTATGGCCACACACGGGTAGGAAAGGAGCCCAGTGGTGGCTCCCTGAGATTTCTGTATTGCCCTGGGGAGCCAGAAAACACAAAGACCTTTCCACAAAGGAGCTCTCCTGCTTGTAGGGGAGATCACAGCTCCATAGACAGCTGTTTCCCTTCCCGTGCTGGTGGTCCCTGTCAGGCAACAAAGAGTTACACATAACTCTATTTCTTGTTGGTAGCTGTCACACCTAGCAGAATGGGGCCAGACATCTCTGCAGTCCTGTGTGAATTCCTCCAGATGAAGGCAGCAGCAAAGCCCTGTGGAACAAGCCGTAGAACAGAAACAAACTAATCAAGGAGTGCACAGCTTTACACAAGATCCAGGGGCTTCTGATATGGGAGGAGCCTGACATTTTTAATTGACTGAGTATGCAAAAGTTCCTCCAGCAAGAAATGGGTAAAAGCACCTTGGAGTTCCTTTTGTGGTTTCTGTTGCTGCTGCTGCTGCTGTTTGTATAACTGGGAAGGGAAAGTGAGTAATCAGAGGTGAGGATTCCAGTCACAGAATGCCCTAGTATTCACTGACTTTATCCCTTTTGTCAAATGAGAATGTTGAGACCCAGAAAGCTCCAGGACAGCAACCAGAGGTTGGCAGAGACTTGCCCAGTGTTGCAAGTCAAGAGAAGAATTCAAACGCAGACCCTAAAGATGCAGACCCCTCCCGACACCCCTCATCTCTCCCTACCTGCTTGCTCAGGCAGGAGACCGGCAGGCCCCTGATCAGGGATGGGCTCTGGCTCATCAGAAAAAGTCCCGTGGGAGAGAAAAGCTTTGTCCAGGCAAATCTGCCCTTGAACAGCAGCCGATCTTCTCCAATACAGCCCAAAGACAGATCATTCTGACCATTTAGGCTGGTCCTAGATATCTGGGGGAGAAATTCAAAGATTCTAAATTTTAAGAAAAATTTAGAAAGACATTCCTTCCCCAGACTAGTAGAATATGACTCATGTCTGTTACGAATTACAGTGGGGTCTTCATTGTGTGGCAAGGGGCCCTCAACAGCTCCCACATCCTGTCTGAAATTTATCTTAGTAGGATGACAACGGTAAACACACACACACACACACACACACACACACACACACACACACACAAAGCAAGTAGCTATGCATATTTGGGAGACATGCAAGGGTGGTAGGAAGATTCACTGCTCCTGGAAATTTAACTGCTGGATAGAAATGGACATAGAAATCTGAATTTCCAGCCAGACCTGAGCTCCACGGCAGCATATCAAACTTCCCTCTGGAATCGCTGCATGGGCATCCCGTAGGCAGAGAGAAGGCAACACGCCCAAAGCAAAGGAATTGTTTGATGCTACGCCATGCCCACCACCACGTGTCTCTGACTGCAATCTTACTCTCCTCTACCCATCACTGGTTCCAGAGAGATTTTTCTGAAATCCAAATTTGACCTTGAGAGTCCCTACTTAGCGCCTTCAATCACCCACCAGCATAGATGGTTCTAAGGCCCAGGCTCCTTAGCATGGCGTGAAAACCCACATGATCCCCAGAGGGAAATGGACTCCGCCTGCCTGCAAAGTATGTGCAGTCTAGTTAAGTAAGCACCATCCTGATGGCTAATTTTATATGTCAACTTGGTGAGGCCATATGTATGAGTCTGCTAGGACTGCCATACGAAATACCTGGTTGTCCTTAAAAACAACAGACATTTATTTCCTCATGGTTCTGGAGGCCAGAAGTCTGAGATCCGGTGCTGGCGAGGCTGGTTTCTCCTGAGGCCTCTCTCCACAGCCTGCCACCTTCTTGTTGCCTCTTTTTTTTTTTGAGACAGAGTCTCACTTTCTTGCCTGGGGCGAGTGCCGTGGCGTCAGCCTAGCTCACAGCAACCTCAAACTCCTGGGCTCAAGCGATCCTACTGCCTCAGCCTCCCAAGTAGCTGGGACTACAGGCATGT